>JARGYV010084775.1:0-10540 GCA_029532675.1 Ornithodoros moubata
ATAATGAGCGCCTCCCAATCATTCACACGGTGCGCAGCTTGTAGGCGGTATCAGACAGACACTTGCAAAAAAGAAAGTTCTTCGATTGGTGCACCAGTTGGCGAATTATTTAGCCCGGGGATTTAACTGAAACACCCGGTATATACTCCCTCTTTACACGTAGACGCTATGAATACAGGTAAAAATAACTGTATGGTGTGCAGATGGAGTTTCGAAGTAGGGTGTCATCGTCAATTGCGGACAAGATAACACTATCTTTGGCAATTGTAGCACTGCAGTCGCCCTTGTATGTACCCGTATAGTTTGTGTGTCGAGAGTCCCGAACTAATGTGGCAAGGAATTCTGCTGAACTGAATTGTTAGTATTACGCTTCTCAGTTAGAAGGGGATACCTCTGTAAGAACCATCTTCATTTTACACATACCGTGCTTGCCGACGAGTAGAGAGAACCCCATTTCACTCCCAGGTATGTAGCCAACTCATAGTTAGTGTATTCCGGCTGTATATGACGTTAATTTTCCTAATTCATTGAATGAAAACATAGAAATGGAAATATGCAGGTCAGTACCAGGAAGAGAGAAGAGACACCTGGTTGCATCAGATCGCATGTCACTTCCACGTTTGTTGGGATTGACTTTTCAAAAGTAGCGCACGGCCTTAACTGGCTCGTGTAAGAAGGGATCGCTTGTGATCGGCCCTTTCGTTAAGTGACAAGGGGATAGTGCCCACAATACTGTCATGGTTGACATCACCTACACAATTAGCCGTGTCACAAATTAGTTGAGACCAGTCGCTCCCAGGTGAATCGTCCACGGTCTTTCTTTGAACCGTCTGCGGACCTTTGCCGCGGTGGGAAGGACTCCTGGTCAACGGTGAGTGAATAGGTGAAAAGGCCTTTCGTATTGGGAGCGAGCTCCACCATTGGCGACACCGGCGCTGCAGTCGTTTTTCTCCGGTAAGTAGGATCACGTGTTCTCGTCTTCGTAGTGTGAATGCGGATGGTACACTATTTTCACTTGGGTTTGCGTGGGAAAAAGTAGTGCACTTAGCGCCAACCGTCAAAGAGAATGATATTTTCCACTGCTTAGATTTGTTGAAAACCTTATGGCATCGTGTGTCGGACATTTGCGGCGCACGTCAAAGGATCCCCAGGTAGTCGAAATTGTCCGCAGACCTATCCTGGGGTGTCGCTGATGACCAGAGTTGTCATGCGATCTAAGCCCACAAATTATTATGGGAGGAGCACACTGGGACCATATAAGATGGTCCAAGTATGCCCCTACTTTTTCCTATGCACACTTAAGGGAGAATTACGGTGCACGCGACGGAGTCGGGCGTAAGTTTCCACTTCTACTCGAAAGTCAAAAAGCTGCGTCAAGCTTGAACTTTACGGATAATGTCTTCTTCTTCTTCTGCTGGACAAGGGCAACAAAGTTCAGGGAGACAGGTTGGGAGTTGGTTGTCGAATCCCTAACTGCAGGTTAAATCCTTGCCTATGCGCATTTTGAGAGTGCCTTTTAAACTAACCCTGTATTACCTCTAAGGTACGTTCAAATTTCCTCTGGATCACATTCTTCTGGCAAGCATAGAACACATAAGCAACTCTGAGTGCCTATTACATGAAACTCTGTCACTTTGGGTTTACCACCAGCTGATGTGTCATGTTTTGCGAGCTCACGTCACAATTGCCATCCCCCACATGACGTCGTCACTGTTACTGCATGCTATAGAAGGTAACACGGACAATAATCGACTATACGAAGAACAACTCAACATAAACTAAGTAAATAAAGAACATAGGGTACCAGCTAATTGAAACTGTAGTGTAGCAAACAGTAATATCCATCAGTTCCTCTTTGAGCCTTAATTTGTGAACAGGGTACTATCGGTGCAATAATCATTGCTTCTGAGCCACCATGTAACAACGTGGCTAGCACTCTGCTAGGACGAACAGCACTCTTTGTGTCTGATCATGAGATTTGAAGCAGTGCAGTTTCGTTTAATACAAGATGTTTGATTTGTTCCATAAAGTTCTCTTACAAAGTGCTCACGACCCTTTGTTCCTCGATTCTATCTCACAATGCTGCCAGCGTCATCAATAGTTGAACTGACGGCGTTGCAGTGCAAACTTTCTTTCATTGAAGCTTCAGACCCTGCGTTCTCTTATTGTTCAGGGTAATTGCGATCGTTTTGTTCGTACTTCATAAGGGTAATTTTCCTTTCAAACAGAAACAACAGCTACTTATCAGAGAACCGACCATAACCGATTTACTTTATTTTTTTAACCCCGCTTATCTGCTCACGAACTCTTTGTCACGGTTAACATCAAAGTACTTTAATAAGCTGAGCAACGATAACAATGAAGAATTAATGTGATCCACGGAAGTAGAGACAAAATGCAGGCGAGTTGGTAGCTATACATGATGAAAAACCTCGGACAAATGAAGGAATGAAGGAAACCCAAGGGACTGACAGTGTGTGTGTGTCAATCCCTTGGGTTTCCTTCATTCCTTCATTTCTCCGAGGTTTTTCATCATGTATTAATGTGATCCATCCACGAGCACTGCGGGTTCAAAAGGTTGCAGTAAAATTTTCCGGCGAATAGCGCATTGCAATGAAATGTGGCCTGTTTCATGTCCATTGTTACAAGTACCAGTCAAAACCGCTCGGATCACTTCAACTCGGAACTCGGAAAGACACCAGGAGAAGAGGGAACTTTTCTTTACAGGTTAGCGGAACATACGCGCGACCCACATCTACAAGGCCGACTTGTTGATCACTAATGCTGCGTAACATCGCCCAAGGCATCAATGAGGTCATGTTCGTAGCAGTTGTTATAGCCTTTTGCCCCGAAGGGAAAATGGGAACATCCCTTCCGGCGCAAAGTCAGCGCTGATATTCGGTTGCGGCTCATTTGCATAGCAAACGTATGCGTAACCGTCATCGATGTTGTGCATTTTGGGAGGACGACAAGACGTCCTCCCCCAACCTTCGTAGGAAATGAGCGGGCTTCTCAGAAGAACCCGAAATCATGGACAATCCTCCGCCACATTGGCACTGGATTACGTCGCTTTGCACATGTCTTTCGCAGCTGAATTCGAGCAGAAGCTCGACAGACGTTTGTCTTGCAAGGCAGCGCGCTGTAACTTTTTTTTACAATCAGAGATGGCATTTAGAATTTCAAATCCAGGTAAGCGTTTATGCATTCGCTGAAACCTTGGGATTTGCATAGACTGACAATATTGCGGACTTCGTCTTCCGTCGGGAAGTATACATGAGTTGATTGGATGGGCCTTGCGACACCTCTGCCATATTACCTATACACCTCCCAACCACACCCATATACACCTCCACAACCCACCCTTCGACGTATCGAGGAAAAGTTTCGGTTATGCGTAAATAAAGTATGCGCGTCGGTAACAGTGATTTAATCTGAACGTTCTAGAGCTACAGACTGCTCGGTGCTTCTGCCGTCGACACTTTAACATAAGCACAGTGCAAGAATTCTCCTCTCCGGAAAAAAGAGTGGAGTGAAAGAAACGCAGCCAGTATAGAGCCGTGGCATACCGCAGTACAGCGAAAAGAGCTTTTTTTTTTTGTTTGTTTGTTTCGTAAACATAGATCTGAATGCGAAACAGCGCGTCTTGGAACTTTGATGTTACAACCGCCGCGCATATTATACTCATGAAAACGGATATACCTATGGTGGCAGGATTAAAAAAAAAAAGAAGTAGCAATGTTTAGGCAGGCCAGAGTTAGAAGAAATATCATCATCATAATGGTATACATATTGCAGAGTTTTTTTAAAGATATATACTCCGTATACATATACCTCTATATATACAGATAGGTAGAGATAAGTCACCACGGTGAAGATGCCACCTAGCCAATGAAGCGGCCAGCTAGGACCGCGATCGGTTAGTCAATTCCATGGAGGAGAGAAGGTAAGGAGGCGCCCTACCTGGGCAAGCACTTCACGCAAACTGTGGTGGAAGTGACGTCAAGATAGCTGGCTGGACTTAGTCAGCAAAAACTACGTGACTTGCTGCCACCAATAGTAATACGCCACACACGTCACTTTGAGGTCACCTTCAAAGCGCTATACATACACTATCCCCAAGATTCCTAATCTGAATGGCTAACCTTTTGTCAACTGCACATCGTGGTGAAGAGCCGTGAATGACGTCCCAAGAAAGTGAGTTTGTCTTTGATGTTCACTTATGTTTCAAAAGGTAGATCAGAAAATATGTGAATAACATACACATCAAGTGGGAGGATGTGTCTATCTAGCAAATCTCTAAGAGTAATTTGCTGTGCATTGTAAGTAATTTGCCGTTCGTATAGCATGATGGTATTCGAGCTGCATTCTTCATCGCCTCTACAGTTATCATTGATAGCATTCAAGACACAACAAGAAATAATGCAGTAGTCATAACTGGTAGGTATTTGTGAACAGCCTCACACATTTTCACATAAGTGTTTCGAGCATACTGTGTGAACTTCGACGGCTGCCACCCATCTGGCATTTCTACAGCTCGAATCTACAGTGCCTTCCGTTCAAGGTCGACTAGAAACCTGGTCGAAAACAATGCCTAACCATCTCATTAACAACCGCAACTAAAATGCATCGTTTTTCATAAAAACGTTTTTCTCGTATTGCATGTAAAGTCTCATCAAGAATTGGAGGTACGTTTTGAAAAATAAGGTAGAATCCTCAGTTTCATCCAGTTCCTTACATGAGTTGTGGAAACCCTCCACCCATAACAATCTGAAATGTTGCTGAGCCTTCTGCGTCCTTGATGCACTTTCCTTCTAATCAGCAGAAATATATACGCACTTCATAGTCAGAGTATAGTTGTCGCATGTCATTACTGTTGGAAAATTTTTTACACATTGCTACAACCAAACACAATGCACGTATGCATGAGCGTATGTACCTCACAAAGCTGCAATGGCGTCACTGATATCGCAACAGAGCTGTGTTTCAAAAGGGTATCATACGCCTCAACATCCTCAGCAACGTCTGTTTCATAACAGACGTTGCTGCGGATATGTATTCGTTATTCACTGAACAGTCGAAGAAGTTATCTTATTCTCCTTTATTTGACCCTATGTCGGATTTTCTGACTGATGGTGACTGAGAGAGAAATTCTACCAAATAGCATGTCATATGAACGGCCAAGATCGGACATGCGCAGAAGTGCTGGCAAAGAATTAATGAGCCAAGTGTCTCTGCAAGTGCTGCCAGGGCTGTGCATTGCCTTGAGGCTTGGTTATACAGGCGTTAGTTCACATCCTAAGAGAAAGCACGTAGGCTGCTCTTCTGTGATTACATATGAGTATAGTGACGGTCATATATGCACGAGTAGTGACGCACAGTGACTTCTGACGGTAATTGGGACATATTGATGGTACTTGTGAACGGGTTTAACAACCCTTACTGTGGGCCTGCTGCAGGGCTGTACTCTGTTCTCTAGGACAGGGACGAAATCGTTATGCTTGCCGTCGTAGGACGTGTTATCGTTTGACTGCAGTGAACAGGTGCCGTGGATTTAGCGTGACTCTAAAGGAATGAGGACAGAAATGCACAACTGAAATTTTCACAGAAGATCTGAAAGCTGGATTAGCTGGCGAAATGACGAAAACTGTGTTCAATAGCACCATTCAATAGAGTATGAGTTACAAGAGGGCAGCGTTGTTCTGGGTGCGAAAAGATACCTAGCAGCCCTTGTCTCATAACATAATGTTGCTCTATAACTTAAAAGAAAGAGTTTTCAGGTTTTAAGAAATTACTCAACAATACAACATGACATTGTTCACTATTTTGTAAGTTAACTGCCCCCACCTAGACGTTGTTCTCTCCCCTCTCGAAAATTATGCTTCCCACGCCAGTAAAACACGTAAAGGCTTCGGTACGTGGCGTACAACAAACATTTCAGTTTAAGCAAGTTCCAGCAGCTACGCTATCGGAACCGAATCTCATCCATGTAAAATGAGAGCAAAGTATGCATGAACATCCCGGTCTGTCAGAGACGCTGCAATTGTTTGTTTGCTTCACGACAAGAGAGCTTCGTCTCCTCAGCATTCTGTCTCATCTCCCATTGCGATGTTTCTTTTTGTTACTTGTCATGAAGGAAGCTTCTGCGTTGTCGATGCTGAGCTTGCCATCTATTCTGATTACGAGCAAGAGAAATGGGAGGTCCGTACATTTCTTTGTCCACTGCAGTTTTCAAAATGATCCTACTATTTCCCCGCTACGCTGAAATGCCGTCTTGTGTTCTCTTTTTCTTTTTTTCTGTGCACTCGAATGCAGGAGTCACAGATAGTGTCCCGCAGTAGTCACCCAGAAGTTGTGCGATCCCGTCCTACAGCTGGCTTGCGCTTCCATAACTTTTTCTTTCATTACTACAATTTCTTACTGGCTTGCCTGTGTCCGCCTGCTTGGTTCCGATATGTGCGTGTTCCAAATGTGTACGTGTAGGTGGTCTCAAATATCGGTGTATATTGGCGGAAAACAGTCCCACCACTCATATGCCCTTCTACGTGTGGTGGAGGTTCGACCCTATAGAGCAGAGGTTCTACTGGACGACAATTCTGGGCAAGCTGAAGTTCGAGCCTGTGTGTGTTTAGGACTTAAAACGTTCTAAAACGAATCTTTTGGGCTTACACTCCATCCTGGAGACGGCAACGCAACATTTGTAACATTCGTTAAGAGCCGGACGCATACACTTTTATAAAACCGTTGTAGCGGTAGACAACGACGTGATTCGCGTGCGTCATTCGTGCTTAAGCACTCGTTCTTTTTGGCTATGCGCCATATCTGTTGGACAACAACAACAACACTCACACTCATTCTTTCGGGTCACACTAGTCGATTAAAAACTTTGTCGCTTTCTTAGTCGTTTAGTCGCCGTCTGCTCCTCTCAACGTGGTGACACTTGGTATCCCAGACGTACGCATGCCAGCCCTATCATCTCTACCTGCTGACGTGCGGCAGCTACGTTCAGGCAGCAACACATCATCCGCTGCTCCCACAGCAGAAAATGCTGCTCTTCGCATTGCGTCATTTTCGAACGAAGATCCGCCCACTGAACCAGGGCCGCGCAGTCTACACACCTGGCTTTCCACCTGCCGCAGCCATCTCCACCACTCTTTAACTACTCCTACACGGTAAACGCCTTGCTGTCAAACGCGAATCAACTGTCTGACCTGGTAAAAGGACTCACAACACTTGTCCTGAATGCGGCTAAACTACCTCAGTGTTCTCAGTCATCGCACCATTTCCGTCCCCGTGGTTCCCGTCACAGTTACCATTTTCTATATCCGGTCCAAAACTTTCCTTTTTGCTGGTATCACTGCACCTTCGATGCTAACGCTCGTGAGTGCGAACAACCATGTTCTTCACCGGGAAATCTTCCCCGCAGCGCCTGAAGGCGGCAGTTGCTGGTTTTGCGCAAAAACCGCGTTTTTATGTCACCGATTTCATCAATCATCTTCGCTTCCTTGTGGAAGCGAAGAGGTGAGCATCATTGCACTCCGTCACCTCAGGGAAACACATAGCCGCGGTTCGAGAAGGGCGGACTGCGCCATGTATCTTCAAACATCACCACCATAACTCTCGACGGCAATTCCCTTCATGTCTTAATTGATACTGGAGCATCGACATCCGTCATGACTTTATAAGTCTGCAAAAGATTACGCAAGGTCACCACACCATTTCATGGCACTGTTTTTATAAGTGCTGCCTGAAACTGCATCCGCCCTCGTGCTTGCTGTACGGCCCGCCTCACCGTGCAATATGTCTGCTATCCAAATGAGTTTTTCATCCTCTGCTCATGTTGCTATGACGTCATTAGTGGCTGGGACTTCTTGCAAACAAATTCAGCGGTCCTCTAGCAAACAATTTCTCCTTTGCTGGACGCTGCAGATTGTTCAAGGCTAATCGCTCTTCTGACACAGAATGCAACGCTCTTCGATCTCGACCAGTCGCCTCTAGGGGTAGCAAAACCGTTTAGCACTCCATCGACACTGGACCTTACCGTCCTATCCGCCAACGACCCTACCACACTTCCTTCAAAGAACGCAGTATTATAGAAAAAGAAGTACACGACATGCTCTCAAAAGATATCATCCGTCCTTCTACCAGCCCATGGGCCTCTCCCGTAGTTTTGGTAACGAAAAAAGATGGCAGCATCCAATTTTGTGTTGCTTAACAAGGTAACAAGGTAACACGCCGTGATGTCTACCCTATATATGCCTCGAATTAACGACGCCCCCGACTGCTTGCAAGGAGCCAACTATTTTTCATCCCTCGACCTGAGATCTGGATACTGGCAAACAACTATGGCGAAAGAGGACATTGAAAAAACTGCCTTTACCACCCCAAACGGTCGTTACGAATTCCTTGTGATGCCTTTTGGACTATGTAATGCCCCGGCTACATTTGAACGAATGATGGACTACGTCTTACGAGGTCTGCGATGCTGCTTATACTGTCAATTATACTGCGATCTGCTTATACTACCTGAACGATAGTTTTGTTTATTCCTGTAGTATTGATGATCACATTCGTCGTCTTTCCACTGTTGTGTGGGCTGTTACCTAATTCCGTCCATACCTATTTGGACGAAACATTGTGATAGGCACAGATCACCATGCCCTGTGGTGCCTTTATATAAGAACCCGTCCGGGAGGCTTGGATGCTGGTCACTTCGTCTGCAAGAATATGATTTCGTTTTGAAATATAAATCCGACAGGAAACACTGTAATGCAGACGCGCTTTCCCGTTGCCCGCTGCAGCATAATACATCAGTCAGCTCCTCTCCCCCGAACCTCACTATCGCTGCCCTCTCTGCCGTCGACACGTCCACACTTCGCACTGCTCAGCTTGCGGACCCAAATTACGCCACATTGGTACGCCACCTAGAGGGCACAGAACAATGTGTTAACCGAAAGTTTATACGTCATGCTCAGCAGTTAATGCTGGTCAAGAGGCTCCTATATAAACGCAATAATTCACCCATTGGACACCGTCTTCTTCTCGCGGTCCCTTTCCCTTACCGGCATGACGTCCTTCATGCCCTGCACGACGATTCAATGTCAGGTCATTTAGGATTCTTTAACACCTACGAGCGGATAAGCCATCGCTACTTCTGGCCCCGCCTGTACAAGTCTGTTCTCAAATACGTAAACTCCTGTCACTCTTGCCACCCTCTAAAGCCCTCTGCGCCACTCCCTTGAGACTACTTCAACCAATACCGCCTCCATCATCCCCGTTCGAGCTGTTGGTATGGACCTGTTCGGTCCTCTACCCCTTACGGAACGCAAAAACCAGTGGCTCATAGTGGCCATCGACCACATGTTACACGCTACGTCGAAACCGCGTCACTGGCTCATGCGAGGAAATCACTTGGTTCGTCATCAGAAATATCCTACTCCGTCACGGCGCTCCCGGTTCGCCGGTAAGCGACCGTGGACGCCCGTTTCTCTCGAACCTGCTACAAGACATTTTTTGCTGCTTCTTCAATCACACATACCCCGACCTCTGGCCACCATCGCCAAAGAAACGGTCTGACAGAGCGCTTTAATCATAACCTAGCCGACATGCTGTCATATTACGTTTCAGCCGCCCATAAGAACCTGCATAATTCCTTGCTGCCGTTCGTCACATTCGCCTACAAAACGGCCTTGCAATCAACAACTGGTTTCAGCTTGTTTCACCTAGTTAACTCTCGAGAATTGTCTTCAACCCACGCTATGTTCCCGTATATCTCAGACCTTGATCGGAATCCCGTCCTCGCCAAAGCAATATGCCGATCAGAAGAGTGTCGGCAAATCGCGCATTCCAGAATATTCAACTCGCAAGCCACCTCCAATGTCCTGCACGACCAAAGGCACCGGTCCGTCATCTTCAAACCCGGAGACCTGGTCTGAATTTGGACACCTATTAGAACCCCTGGTCTATCTGAGAAGCTGCTAGGCAAATATCTCGGCCCCTACATCGTCATTCAACGCTTTTCAGAAGTGTCATACCTTGCACAACCAGCTGACTTGCCAACCGACCGTCGCCGCCGCCCTGTGTAAACTGTCGACGTCTTCCGACTGAAACGCTACGTCTCCCCTGAACCCCAATCACTGTCGCCGAGTCGGTTCCAGCTTCACCGGGAGGAAGCTGTGAGGAAGATTCTGACGCTACACATCATCACCCTTAGTCATCGTCATAAGGTCACGCGCATTCTTTTTCGCAAGGTTCGCACATTGGGCGGCCGGGAGACGTATTACAACCATGAGGAATTATCTGGNGTAATACGTCTCCCGGCCGCTCAATGTCGCAACTTTCGGCCCATCTCTGCAATATAGAGTGAGGGCAATCCGCGCGTCTTCGGAAGCGACAACAACAAGAGAAAGAAAAAATAGACGTTTTTCGAGTGGACATTGCGTCTGACCCAGTAGGCCGATTTCAATTCTGAAAAAAGCAATAACCTCAGGGAAGCAACATCAACAAATGTTACATTGGAACCATCCCGCTATCTTTCATAATT
>JARGYV010084776.1:4416-16923 GCA_029532675.1 Ornithodoros moubata
CCCCTGCCTACGCGCCTGGCGCACGGCAGCCTTCTTTCAACTCCCGCGCGTCTTCGTGTATTGCAAAAACAAGGTAACTTAAACTAAGCAAAAAACAATATATAAGCAAAATTCTATACAGCGAATATTTTATACAATTACACTAATTAGCCAACTAATGTTTCAAATGCTCAGATCGTGGGCCCCATCGGGACGATCATGTACCAAGTTGTTGTTTTTGGTTTTGGCAGTTCCCGAATTTAATAGGCATGCTGCACATTCTGGTGGACACCCGGTATACCCACGCCGTACGTTTTATCACAAAAGATGAACGGATGGGTTTAGAGGATAAAAAAAATATTGAGATGTAAGACCGCTAGCTTCAGGCTGGCTTCTCCTGTACGATGAGTTAGTGTTACCGTTATTTTGGCTGTCCACCTATTGTCATATTTATTGACATATTATCGCCCAGGACATAGGCTGCCTGTAAATGATGCTAAGATGAAAAACTTACGCTTAACAAAGCTGAAAAAACGCAAGAAAAATATTGCCACCCATCATGTTATCCATGGCAGTATTCTATGGCTCCAAGTATATTAGCACACGGTCCACACTGTGCCTTCAATCAATCTGTCAATTCCATCGTCAATCTTGTGTCCACTCAATACCCCCTTTTCTCCTCAATGACTGACCCAGTAAGTCGTTATTTAGTTGTTATGAGCACACCTTTCCTTCATTCTTGTGTGCCGCTTTACTTTTTTTCTTTGCTACGATTATATTTGCCGTAAAAAACAGCACAAAACATCGGATACATCTTTATGGCGTGGTGTGCATGGGTAATGAGCAATGCCGGAAGGCTACCAGAGCCACTGGTAATGATGTTAAAAAGGGAATCCGTAACTGGAACCGAACTAAATATCTCATTGCGCTGACAGCAGCTGGAAAACAACACGAAAGGAAAGCTCATAAGAGCCTATTAGGCAAATGACTCGTGTGTACCACGCACTTCCACTCCCCTCAACGTCCCTTCGCTGGAATGAACCATTTAGCTAATTTTCGCCCAGACGCGCTCTGCGTCCTTTTAATAATCTATCTTGGGAGTGTCCGAATCTCTCTGGAGGAGTGGACGTGCAACAAAGGACGACATTCCTAATGGATAACGGCTGTAGGACAGATGGCCGGCAACTGATGTGGTGACCACTGCCAAACAGTGGAAAGTCCGGTCTGGGAGTAGCTTCCACGCGCTCGGAAAGTGACTCTGCCCTAATGACCAAAATCTGTAAGAAAATGCTGAAGCGACATTCGAAATGAATGGTTGGTCATCAATTTCAGTGCGTAGTAATGCATGTAGCTGTGGTTCCATCCACACTGGCAAATTCTGCGAGCGATACTCCGAATAAATGAATTATAATTAAGACTAAGATTTTTTTTGCTCTATTCTTACTTACTGTTCAATCAATTTTAGATATGAAAAGCTACACAGAACCGCAAGAAAAAAAGAAAGAATCACATTCGAACGTTAACAGCAGCGTGCTCAACTAATGGCTCAACACTATTTGTAGGACCTAAGGCATATACCTGTCGCAAACAACAAAAGGCGCTTTACGCAGACTTGTCCTTGGGGCAATTCTAGTGCAGCTTATTTAACGCGTTCAGCTGACCCCGCGTCAAATGAATTTAATATTTCGAAATGCCGCCTCATCCTCAATCTATGCTCTCACGTGCAGCTTTTTCATAAACTAGAAGACAATGAAACAGACCAAGCGCGACGCAGTGGTTTCACAAGCCACAGCAACGCAACATGCGCATCGCGTCTTCCCATTACATACATACAATATGCTGCCCACTTACGCAGAAATACTACACGACCCTTCGGAAACGTCTCCTTAGCGGTAAAGAGGGCCTCAGTTTAGCTGAGACTCTTTATTCAATCTGCTTTTTCAACGCAACCCTACACCAAAGGATTAAGATATCTTGCAACAAACGAACGAAAAGAAACAAAAAAAAAATGTCGAGAGAAAGCCCTTTGCGATAAGAATATAATAAATTAAATAAATGCGGAGAGCATGCACAGACAACGAAAGCTTTTTTTTTTTCTTTTTTTTTCACACTACGAAAATTTTGCTCCAGTTGATCTCGACCCTTTTCCGATGGGCCTTGGAGGAAAAAATCGGTAAATCGGGCGACCAGAAACAAAATGTAACCCGTATGCACAATGAAAAAGACGCGAAGAAAAGGCTGGTCGAGTGCTGGCAAGATGGATGGGAAGTCGGAATAGCCGGCCGGCGAGCTCCCAGGTGGACTGTAAAGCTTCTAGATAAAAGTGCTGTTGCGGCTAATGGCACGAAGGGGGGAATTTGTCTGGTGGTCCCAGGGGTTCCTTTCCGCACCAACTTTGCCCATCGTCTCGGCCGGGGAATCTTTCGCCCGTATTTCACCATCGTTCCTTCGGCTGCCCCCTTACCCTGCATACGTTTGATTACTTCGTAGAGGAGGAGCGGTAGGAGAGGCCGCCCGAATTTATATGTGCACAGAAAAGATACACAGTTGTCGTTGCCCTCCTCCGACTGTTTGTGTGGGTGTCTGCCAGTGTGTACAGCTGTGCGCTTTGCTTATTTAGCTTTCTGCGTCGCTTTTCTTTTTTATCCCTATTCTTTGTACTTTTCTTTTTTACCTTTTTCANACGACATAAAGTAACTTTTTCGTGTCCTGCCGCGTTGCAAATTCTCGTATGGTTCGCCCCCCTCTGCCTTCCAGTTTGTCTGTTTGTGCGGCTCCCCTGACGGAGAGTGTCACTTCTATTTCTTTCCGCTCGCCCTATGTTCACCTATGGTTGTTTCTGCACGTTGCTCGCTTATTTATCCTTCACTCCTTCTTCCCTCCAGGTTTCGATTTGATACCTCGAGGTGATGTCGCTGGGAAAGGTGTAGATGCAAGCAATATCAGTTTCGGAGCTAAAAAGGCGCCTTTCGTAGATGTACCGATTTAGTAGCGTTTTTCTTTTTTTGTTCTGGATAGAATCTGCGAACACAAAAACAACAGTGGGAGTTCTCACCTCGAAGTACAGGATACACGATGGTTGTCAGTCGCGAGCTGTGACTGGTTTGCAACGTCTGTTTTTACTGTCTCTCTTTGGGTTATGCGATTAACTTATCGTTTTTTGCTGTACTTCGGCTTCGTGCAGTCCTTGAAGACGATTTCAGAACCTGTAGTTTAAGGGGCCCAAAACCCTGAAACTGAAACAAAACTTTCGGTAGAAGCGTTCTTGCACACTGTTAGTATCACAGAAATTCAATACAGTACAAAGCAGGGTAGAAATTTATAGAAGTTCTGTCGTCGATGTATGCACAGCGGTCTTCCACATTCGGCGTGAAATAGCAGCTGCACAGACATTAGGAACCGACTGCAAGCATCCTAACTCGAAGATTATCTATAGCCAGTTTCTTTTCATAAGGAATATTTGTGCATAACGTCCTTCCTGTGTACTCCACCGGTTGAATACGATGCGTAACTGTGATATTATGAGATGTCATTATGCTTAGGCAAATGATCGTTGAAGCAATGCATTTTAACAGCAGTGCGAACTGCTCGTGAGTAAGCCAGGAAACCTGCATCCCGCTTACACCGGCAGCAGCAGGAGGATACAGTGTTCTCTAATCGCAAGGAGCACCTGGTTATAAACACAGCAGTGGAATATTATACGAGGCCGTATTGTCCAACTCGGGTCTTCAAACGGAGGAGGTCACATCTAATGTCTTCATTAAACGCTGCGACGGAAAGAAAAGCAAGGGCTCAAACAGCATACTTTCATCAATAAAGCGCATGCTGGAGTAAAAAAGAAAAACGTGATGAGGTAAGAGAGAAAATCACGTCAGTCTATAGCTACAGCCCAGTTTGCAGCAGTCTGAGCCCTCCAGAAGAATGGTTCCTTCGATTCGCTCAGGGAAGGGGGGAATGCTATATTTCAACGGCTCCCTTCCGTCCTTCAGCACCCGCCCCGATGCTCTCACGGACAGGCGATAGTGGCCCAGTGGGGAAACAGTAACAAATTAAAACCATCCCCAGGAAGCTCGACTTGATAGAGTGTTAACACGAGCAGAAAGGTAGCGGTTTAATATAGTGCATGCCGGTGTACAGAGACGAAATGTAGGCGTCCAATCTTTCCAGTTGAATNCCCCCCTTCGTCTGACTCTGGGGTGGTTAGCAAAACAACGGTACGCGTCTCGCGGGATAAGGTTTCCTTCCAGAGCGATTAAAGCAAGAAAAGGTCGTTGTGAAGTGAATGATGCTGGTGCATGCATCTCATCAACAGGTCGGTGGGGAACGAGAGATAGATTGGAGGGGAATGAGATATGCGTGAAGGTATAAGCGGAAGGGCTAAGGCGGCACTGATGACTTGCGCGCTTAAGTCATGAGGGTTGTACATACATATACAGCACGCTCACAGAAGAGGAAAGAACGTTCGGCGAATATGTCATCAAAGTCTCTTATGATGGTATTCTATCCGTCTATGCATTTTAAACACAGAAGTCTTAGACTATTGTGACATATGTCACGAAAGAGGAAACCCACGTTGTGGTCACTGCATATTAGGGCAACACCCGTCAATGCAGCGAATTCTCGTCGCTAAGAACGATCATGCGAAGAGAAACGGATGGCGCACTCACGCGCGCGGTTATACATACGCATGGAGCAAAGCGCTGTGAAGCCACTGATCTCTATTTATAACGAGTAGATTGCGGATGGAAGAGGGGGTCGCGGCTGAGAAGTACGGTCGCCGACCGCCATGTTGGGATTCCCTGCAGCAGTTGGCTTTATCATGCCGAGCTGTGTACATCGGGAGCATATCTTCCCCAATGTGCAGTGATGCCCCAATGTCCACAGTTATAAAAGACGAAGTGAGAGGGGGTTGGCAATCAATCTCGTGTAATCTTGTAATCACTGGTTGCTGTATATAGATGGCGAAAAGATTCTCGTTGATGAAACATTGACCACACTAGTGTCAATCAAGCGACTTGTGACGCAGCGACGCAAGGGAAGTCTCTCCAGCAGGTGTGGCGATGCAGTCCGCACACAAAATTTTAACTTTTCCATCTTGGCTATGTGTTCTGCAGTGTTTTCGTTGCTCATCTGGCATCCCGTCCTCCAGCTGTTTATACTAAATAAGTCAAACATACTCTGAAGCTTGGATATCACTGGCTCAAGAGCGCGAGCATAACACATGATCTGCACAACAGACCTGTTATACTGTTATATCACTCTTATACTGCTAACAGACGGTATGACGAAAAGGGGTGTTCGGTGCGGCTAAGAGAAAAAACAGGGGCGAAAGACAAACAAGCCCCAAGGTGGCCTAGAACGAGGAAAGAAGGAAGTCATTTGTCTGGTTAGTCTTTTCAGTGACGTCTTTTTTCCATCTATGTATTCCCAATATCACGCATATCTGTCCTCATAGCCAAACATGCAGAGGTGGAGACGGAAAAGAGCAAGTTTCATCTATCAACTATTCTTTTTCTTTTTCTTCTTCTTCTTGGTATGCGTTTAATGTACTGCATGTGGGAAAGGAAGACGAAAAAGCGAATCTTCTTCTTCTTCTTCCTTCACCTGTCAATCAGTATCGACCGGATTCATAAGTTACGACGTCACTGTAGAAGTTACATTCATAGCTTACGACCATTTTATGTCTGCTTTCCTCAGAAATACCTCCTAAGATATCTCTCTTATCTTTATTATTTTTCTAATTTATTTATTTATTGCGCTCCAGCATTAGCTGGTGCTTCAATAGCTCTGGAGTAGCCGGTCCCGACTATGTAGGGATTGCCATCAACGTATTAGTTTTCAAGCAACAGGAACAGCAACATCCAGGGCACAGATCCTTTGAAACTAGAAGTAAACGCATTAGACGCGTGACCTGTACAATATTTGAAAATTGACTTTTATACAGAGGTTACAGATGCTAAAAGTCACAATCAGAGGTTTCCAGGTTAAGAGTATTAACCTGTATACTAAATATGACCCTCGCACTTTTGCCTCGATAGGATTGCTTTCGAGCGCACGACCAGTGTCTGGGACGCAGTTGATGCTCTCATTACACCTCATCGTGTGCAGCACTTGATTACTTGTTTCATATCCATATATGGCGTCACATTTCTGACGCTCGCATTCGCGGTATCCATCCCGCGTGCAGCGCGGGTTCCCCCCCCTTACGCACGTCCCAGGAGAAATACAGTCCCAGAACAATTTTTAACTCGTCGCAAGCCCTCTCGTCTTCATATGCATTTTTTTATTTGCTTCCGGAAAACAGCATCTGCGGAGAGGCGAACAAAGCGAAGCAAAGTTCCAAAGAGAAAGGAGCCAGAGCTCCCGAAAATCCGTCTGTCATCTACGGTCCAAATTTAATACGTCTAGTGGGAGACTTTATCATACCGCCAGGGTGAGAGAAAATGGACGAAAAGCTGAAAAGAAGACGGGAGAATCCCAAAAGGAGAAAGACACACACAAAAAAAAAATTCTTTTTGTTCTATCTGTGCGACTCAATTACAGTGTTGCCATTGCGCCTAGTGTCTTCTAGTCGTCCCGTTCCATATATCCACGAAATTGAAGGTTTACAATTTTCGGCGAAAATCCGCAGAAGAAACAATGAAAAGTGAAAGCAGAGGCTGAGGCTGAGTGTGGACGGGGGGGGGGAAGACTTCTGCCCGACGGCACAGATCTTCAGGTCTTATTTTTGTCTGCGAACGGCAGTTAACCGTGGGTCATCAAAGTAGCATCTAAAATTCCCCTTTTGCACAGCATGAACCGAAGAATTATTCGAGTATATAGCGCCCGCTTATACTAAGTAACTTTACTCGTTAAACCTATATGTTTGGAAACTGTAGGAATGATGGTGAGACGAGGTTCCTACATTCTAAAAAACGAGCCTCGCCGCATGACGGGTTCAGAACCAATCCTGACGCAGAATGGTATGGTTACTCGCCTTGTTGAAAAGGGGAATCAGCGCCCGTTATCATCATGGTAATTGCTAATTTATATGACGTCAATGGGCACCACGTATACGATATTTAAAGCACCAGGGTGACGATGCTATGTCGCTGTGAAATCACGCTTAGTTCTGAGCATGTCGTGCTCTGAAATTCGTTTTCTAAGGTATTCTCAATACATACATGTATTGAGAAGTGATTTGTGAGGTTGCAAAGTTTTGATACGTATTGACACTGTAGTACAGTCATGTAAGTGACCTCCCCTACCTCAGACACCATGCGGCATACATCTGCACATGAAGTTTCCACGTCATACACGGCACTCGTCACTCAATTTTCAATGTGGATGGCATATGTTTTCCTGCAGTTTCTTCTCCCGTTGTCCCGTAATAAAATGACGAAATTTATAGAGACGACTGCTTCGGCTTAGAGGGCAATTGCTCCAAGCTAGCCTATGTGAAGGCCGTTTATTGATCTCGGTCAATTTGTTACACTGGTCATTATCGCTGATAATGTGACCATGAAGTCACGTCAAAGGAAACGCACCAATAAAGAAAGCTAATCGGAGATGAACGAAAACAAGCGCAGGTCACCGCCGATATCTTGGCTCATCGATCGAGCAGTCTGCTTTCCTAGGTGAGCCATTAAGTCAGCGCCTCGGTCCAAGACGTCGCTTAAACCATCACTCTTGAGGTAAGGCTACTACCTCGTTTATATATAAAAGGTCAAATAGTAACTACGACTGGTGAAACATATACCACATGACGTCATTTATGGGGTTGGATATCGGAAAGGACGAAAGAGACAGTGATTTCTCCTGAGTCCTTTCGATTCAGTGGTCGTTCAGTGAATAATAGACTTTGTTAAAGCACTGATTGCTTGCTTCACTGCATGGGCATGTATTTTGCTGTTTCGAATATTGACTGTTTTTGATAAAGACACCTTTGTCCTTCTATATCGCATAACGATATAAAACGACTTACGGCGCTCTGTGGAGTTCAACGTTCAAAATCCACACATTCTCAAACAACACTTGTACGAAAGACACTGTGCAGGTTACGTGGGTTTTCGATAAGATAACTTGGATGCCCTTGATGACAACATGACGACAAGACCACTGCCCGAAAACTCCTGCTCTCACAACGCAAAAAGCTGCGTTCTAAATAATCAGTCAGGGGCTGAGTTCCATGAATAGCCTCGGATGCATGAAGCAATCCCTTCTATTCTGCGTCACAGCACTGCGTCAAGATTCCTACAGAGTATATGAAGTCAGTGTAGTCACCAACTGCTGACACCTCGTGCGCGCTAGCTGAATCGATCGTTAGCAAATAGAAAAGCGGCGAGAAACGATTGTCTGCAAGGTCTTTGCATGTTACATACTGTCGAAGCACATGTTCATTCGTTTTAACAGCGCTATAGTTATGCGCACTGTTATGAATGCCTTACCTGGCTCGTTTGTTCTTTGTTCATAATATTTGTCTTCTGACTTTCCAGAAAAAGTCGCTAGAACGTTTCACTTGTCAAATCAGTTTTTTTTTTTTCCTCGACATAGTATAGCCTAAGTGTGCGTCACTTTGTTTGACGCTCATTTCGTGATACAAATGTTCACATTTATGAGGGACTGAGGTGTGGGTCTGGTGTACACGTCTGGAAATACCTCCTCTATGCAGTAAGTGTTGAATTATTGTCGTATAAATCAATGAAGGTTCTGCAACTGCGGGGCACATATTTCCTAACTTATGAGGCACAAGCACTCTTGTTGGCCGCAACCAGTAGAGTACGAATGGTCGAGCAGAGGAGTCAACACGTTCTAAAATGTGCAACACTACTCTAATGGCCAAGTTGGAGCAAAACGCCTCATATATACTCACGCCGTTGGGATCTGCATATTTTGCTAGAGCCTGTGCTTCTTCTGCGTATGTCTGCGAAATGTCGGCTGCTCACAGCTAAGGCGTTTCGTCTGCACTCAATGTGGTGAAGGATATATGTTTGCAGTTTTTAGATTATTTTTATATTTATTTGATGTTCTGTCATAATACTGTTTTCTAAGAAGACATACAAAGATTTTCGAAGATTTCAACCGTATTGCAGTCGCACTTTCCAGATGATTACCTTCTGACGCACCTGCAGGAGATGAGTACAAGAGTCCTGTGCCTATGCCTCTATTTGGCGGCTGGGGTTGTCGTTCACAGCCAAGATGTACATCAAGCAGGGCCAAGTCAGCGTCCACCACTCAATGATACCTCATGGACCAACTGCACGGTTGCTGCAATAGAGCAGTTCCCGAGACCTCTCATGAGCTATGATCTCCGACGGAGTGGAGGGCTGATAGTTCACATCGTCGTTTCTATCTATATGTTTACAGCGCTCTCCGTCATATGTGAAGACTACTTCGTACCTTCCCTCGAGGTGATCTGCGACGGTAAGAGGCCAAGCTAATACCAGAAATTAGTATACTGTACTTGTAAACACTGACTCGTTTTCTGCGCAGTGATCCATCTGTCAGCTATAGTACATCTTGTACAGCTAAATGTCTGGTTGTTTCGCTACCAAATGTTCACGATGATACCTGATGATTCGATCTGTTTCTGCTTAGTAGAGGCGTTGCGGTCATCACTGTATATTCTAACAACTTGGTTCCCAGGCGGGAGTTTTTCAAATCACATTTAGAGACAGCGAATATTATATGAAAAAAGGTATGTCAATGGCTGTGGCTGAGAAGCCAGCCATTGCACATCACGTATGAAATGAACAAAACAAGTAAGCGATACGTCCGAAAATTCAGCTGAAGCCCCGAACACATATCAATCCGTCCACTAGAGTCTGCATCGCACGGCGTTCTTCCATAATTTCTTTCATTTCCGTCAAAAGAGTTGTACGTGCATCCGAATCTTAAGAACCCCAAAGGATTGACGTGTCTTAAGAGCTCCTCGTGTCCCCACGTATTAATCTATAGGGCCCTACTGCTGCTACTACTATATACTGGATAGTAATGAGGTGGGACATTTCGCAGCAAATAATCGAGTACCCTATCCCAATGCCCGAGAACTGAGGTATGAAATGAAGAAGAAAGGTGTCTAGTTACAAACGTCAAGGAAATGCAACGCTAGTGCTGGTGTGACAACGCACACACATTGGAAGGACACTCCCACCACCACACGTACATTTGCCAACAGTACTACAGTTCAGCCAGGAGCTGCGTTTGAGAAAGAAAGCCGAGATGGTGGCGAAGAGCACAGCGATGTTCGACTTTGGTGGTCCAAGGGCCAAGTACCACAGAGTAATTAAACGGGCGAGAGTCTAAGGTGTTTAATTTTCCTGGAAGTGGTGTCGTTCCCTAACATAACGGCTGGCAGCGCGGAGGATAATGTTTGGGGGTAGCAGGCACATCACAGGTGGACCACAGCATGGAGTGCCGGCAACCAAATTGATGGAGGTAAACGGGATAAACGCAGCGTTCAACTGAAGTCTATAAATCAGAGACCAGAACAGACGAGGAAGCCTGTCTGGCATGCAGGGGAAAACCTTGTACTCGATTTGGGAAAATAGTGAAACGAATTTGACTAAATTTATTTGTGTTTGGTATGCTTTCGACACACAGATTGCCATTCAAGAAAAAAAATCCATTTTCATAAGATACTTTGTGGCTCGCAAATGAAGTATAGGAATATAATTTCCAGTCTCATTTCACCATCCTAAAATTGATAGTAAAAAAAGTAATTAAAACGCGAACTACCAAAATCTTCCAAACAAAACACACTCTAAAAACAAAACTTCGTCTCATCCCCTGTCACATGAAAACAATCACCATTCCAGAAAACTGCCAATTCAAAGACATATTATTGCTGAAAAATGGTGAACACTATTTACAGAAACAGAATGCAAAGTTTGACCTCAGAAAATGCATGAGAACACTTCTCGACGAAATACCGTCTCATCAGAGCGCGCGGTTAAAACCACCGGCAGGGGTTGTAGCCATGGTCCTGCCTTCGCCAATTCCCGCTCTGCAAGGCAAGTGGCGCCGCCGTTTGTCGTGGTGTGGAAACGGAGGTAGTGGTTTCGCACCCTCGTGTCATTTGGGCGTACCAGGGCATCGGATTTCGGCGGATTTCGGCGGATTGAAAAAGCGCGGCCAAAAGGGCAAAAAATGGTCCATGAAGGAACGTTTTGTAAATAAAGTCAAAAGGAAATGAGAAAATTCGGGGAGCGCCTGCTCTTTTAAGATGGTGCGAATCTGTGCGAAAAGGAAACATATTCCACAAAAACCAAAAATGCAGAGAAGATTCCAAAATGTGACACCACTTAAAACTCTGGCAGGACACGTGGATCAATTTGTGTTGCCGCTGTCGTTATGACACATGACTTCCACATCAACACCAAGACCAATATGACAAGATTTATGTGTATCATATCTGCTGTCTAAGAGATGAAGAAGCGACAAGGCCCAGGTTAGCTGTGGTGAACCATCACGAAAAAAATACCTAATAAATGTCCTGTCTTGTTACCCAACGCATCTTCCAGTGAGTGACACTCTCGTTATCCTGGCCTATGTGTGTATGGGCCACATAACCATCTGAAGACACTCTTCAAATGTCACCTACCTACGCACTGCTGTGCAGTGCTGGCATGGTGACGTTTTACTTATTGCTGTTATGTTTAACTATTTCACTTATCATATAAATAATAATATATCTTTTTACCCCCTCCCCCTTTAGTAATGAACATCGACCCCGACGTTGCTGGTGCAACTTTAATGGCAGCGGCTAGCTCAGTACCAGCCATTGCAGCATCAATTATCGCAATCTTGGTCGCTAAGGTAATTAACGTAGCTTTTTTACAGCTACAGTTTCCGCTAGCGAAAACACTGCAGATTAGGTGGACGTACAATTGTGACGCTAATTAGAAAAGTCAAGAGTAGACCACATCTATCACGCATATTGTGTCACAGGGCGACCTGGGAATAAGTACCACATTAGGATCAGCGGTCCTCAACGCAGCCGGTGTAGTCAGCGTCAGCGCCCTTTTCGCAGGAAAGGTTAGCTCAGACTTTCCCCATCTTTACCCAGCTTTTCTAAAAACGCTCAAACAGACATTAAACCAGCCAAATTTGTTTTGCCCAGGTGGTCCTACTGCACAAGTGGCCCATGTACAGAGACAGCGTTTTCTTCCTTGTTGCCGTCATCATCATGCTGGTAGCCATGTACGACGAAGTCGTGACATGGTGAGATTTCTCTTTGCGCTTTTGCCGTGGAACTGAATGTGGTGTACAACGCAATTAATAGAGTTGAGACCAATTTCAGCCATCAAAGTACGATTCTATGCGCCAACTTTCCTCCGCCGGAGTTTCGCTCCAAATTTTATGCGCAGTGATCCGATAGGACCATCGAAAAATGACCCCATTGATACAGAAACTGACTTGAAAAAAAAAAAACAAAAACGAAGTTAACCTACACACGCACGAAATGGAATAAAACCCAGGCTCCACGTGGTCATTTTAGATACCGAAACCGACCATCTGCTGTCATCACTACTCACACTTTGGTCCGTG
>JARGYV010084777.1:0-10591 GCA_029532675.1 Ornithodoros moubata
AACTCGAATGCTTGAACAACTGGCACTTAGTGGTAAACGAGACTGCAGCTCCATTTTCGTTCCCACTCACCGTTACGACTTCAAGGGAGTCAAACAACCGCTCCTTGAGTATCTTCGACGCTATTTGATGTGCAAAGAAAAATAAATCTGTGCAGACCAAGACAAAGTGTACAGAGCAAACGCGAGCACGAAAGGAAAACAGAATAAAAGCCATCATTACTGAGCATGTAATCTCTTTGGTCTTCGAATTTACCAATATACTGAGCACTGCACATGCCTAAAGTGGACACTTTTTTAGTTATAGCCCACCCCCTGCTGGTCTGCTGCCAGGCGTGCGAACATCAATTAATATGCGGTCATTTGCTGTCAGTATCGGTATAAATCAGATAAATCCTATATCAGCTGCTTCTCTTCATCGTTTCATGTTCAGGCTTATGAGCAGGAGCGATTGTTCGCATTGAACAGAGTTGTGTTCGCGTTGTCGGCCTAATCTAGTAGGTACGCTTTAGTGCAATGATAATCTGTCGGAATACCATATAGTCACTTGGCATTTAGGGAGGAGATGAAAACTTGCACTTTCAATTCCGCTGTTCCCGTTCAATCCACTTGTATTATCAAGCTAATTATGCATCATCATTGCTGATGTTTCACTAGGGCGATAAATATAAAGGATGCTCTTTCTTCTTTTTTTTTTTTTTTTTTGTTCCTGTCTTCGCTATAATAATGCGGGTATGCACACGGGAAGTCACAAAGAATTTGGTCAGACCTGCTTCTCCAATTGTTGCTGGAGGCAGACACTAAGGCATCCAGCTGTGCATGAGCCGTATAGTGAACGTACGCGTACTATTTCACGAACGACATCACAAAGCGTCAGAGGTGTAATTCAGCTGCCGCCCCTCCCTCTCTCTCTCACACACACACATGTACAGATACGCATATATATAACGCAGTAATATAAATACGTTCAGGGAAAAAGAAAAGTTACGTACGAGGCCCAAACCGTCATTGCATGCGACCTACCTGTGTAGACTGCTCTGGTATGTCAAAGCTCCAAATGCATTTTCTTACATCGTAATGTCCTATATTTATTTCACATTACCTCAATTTTCGCGCGGTTTATAGCAACACACTAGTCCATAGTAAGCACAGCAGTTTTCATTATGGACAACCGGTTTAAGTTTTCTAGCATTCGGCCTTACGCTACCAAAGCGGATGTTTGTGTCGAACAGTCGCTCCTGGGAGGAAGTGCGTCGGGTAGACTTCGCAAGAATCCACGCACTTTTTTTTTTTTTAGGATACCGGTGTGCTTTCATTTAAACCATTCCCCTCTCTCTATTTCTCTCCGACAATTTTTTCGCCTTTTACATTACTTGGAGTGGCAGCAGTCTCGAACTTACTGAACAAGCAAACAAACGAACCGTGCAGCAGTTTGGCACCCCTGGGCACGCATTTAATGTGCACCTTACTCAGACGTTTCAGCGCAGAATCACTTCCAAGCTACGTACACCTGTGACCTGTCATACAGCCGCCACATATAAGGGCTACACAAAAGTTTTTTTTTTTGCTAGCTCTCTAGTGAGAAAGGGTATTTATGTGTCTATTTTGCAGCCACTGTGGACGATTGTTGTGGAGATTTTACCTACATATGGAGAAAGGGTCTTTTGTGTCGCATCCGAGCAAGCGAGCAGTGTCGCTGCGTGTTGGCATATGCTCAACGGAGGAAAATGTTTTTAGCCACGGGGGAGTGGAAGCGCTGCGCTTTCCAGCATATGACGAACCCAAAACTCAGGAAGGTCGTCACTCGGAGATGTTCGTACGATACCGCTAACTTCTGTGTCGGCGGCCCAGCACTGGTGGCTTGTCAGGTAACCGTGTTATTATGTTCTCGCGGGACCTCTTTCTTTTAATAGCCTCCAAATAGTGGAAGGCGTGCAAGACGCGATGCGTCGCTTTCTGTGCCACGCCTGAAGTTCGTTGTTTGTGGAGCGTGCATTGTTGCCTTTGTCAACCGCAGTACGCTGGGAATTTACCTGTTGTGTATTCAGGGGTGCATGCCACTGCATCATCACTCCACTCAGCTGAGTGAATGTTTGCTTTTGCAACGACCTGTACCTAGTTGAGCTGGTTCGTGCCCAACACAAGAGTCAGACTAGACGACTGCGTTACATGTTTAACTTTGTCTTTCTTTGTTCACGACTGGTTCTCACGTTATTTAGTGCCGCTATAGTCGTACTAAGTGGACCTTCCAACATTGTAGTCTAGGGATCTTATCTTATGGAGGGTTTTGTGCGTCAGTTGTGCATTATCACGAAAGCGAAGTCGCCGACGCGTGTAATGCTGCCATTTTTTTACAGTCTCCATCGTAACAATCCGTTCCATCGTGATATGTGAACAACCAGCTTATTTTTGTCGGAGCATAACAACCTCCAACTCACAGCGCATTTACTGAAAACAGGAGCACAGTTCTTCGATGTCTTGTCTCGCGCTCTCTTCACCCTCGAGAAATTCGGAGGAAAGATCCTCTCGCATGACTTGTTATTACTGTAAACGGAACGATTGCTCCAGCTGCATCTTCCTGTACCGAATCGCTTGTTACGAGCAGAGTTATACCGTCGCAATTATATGCTGAGACACAAGTCATTCTGAGGAAGGAGAGAATAAAATGTACTCCATGCTCCTTAAAAACAACAGCACTAAAAACAACGCAATAGATGACGATGATACTGATGATGGGGTGTGATGTTCGCTGGAGTTCTCTTCACGAAAGCCAGTGAGAGTTGACATCGATTTATACGAAACAGAACGCACATATTCTTGTTTGAAACTGATTCTATAGGATTTACTAGTGTTATATATATGCCGCTCATGGTCCGAGGTAAATTCGACTGCGGAAAACGGCGAATCATAGGCACAGTTCCTTCAGCCAATAAAGGAAAATACCGATAGCACTTTCCCTACGCGACGATGGGGAGCGTTGAATAGATGTTCTGCCACGTGTAGCAAGTATGCATGGAATTCTTCTTGAAAAGAAACGCGGAATGCGCCGCAATCACCATTGAAACGCCTTCGACTATGCAATTACAGCGTGACTTAGGGCCCTGTCCAACCTAACGTTAATATCAGCGTCAAGCGAGCATTGTATGAAATCAGCGGAAAGGTTCGAACTTCGATCCGACTGTAGCAGCAAAACTGAGCGCAGCGATTCTGTTTCGGCTTCTGATGATTCATGTAGACCTCATGGTTAACACTAACACATGCCTTCTTATTACTCCCGCTCAAACAAACAATAGTTGACATATGCAGCTTTGCCGTTAAAATCCATAACAATCTTCGTATGAATTAATAATCTAAATGTGATATATACAGATCTAAATATAGTCGTTTTACATCACAACTTCACATGTGAATAACGCTCGAGTGGCGTACGAATATAGCTTCCTTTCTTTCTTTTTTTTACCGGTAACAGTGTGTGATAGGCAATTTACTATGATCATTGCAACGCTGGAGTTTCAGCAGGTTGAGCTCTCCTAAAATGACCATCACAACTGATAAAATGCATAACATTGCTAGAAAAATTCCTTTCCATTCACATTGTTACGAAAGTGAAGGGCGGTACTTTCCGCATAACTTGTGCGCTATGCAGAAAAGGGTCATTTACAGGACCTTCTATGACGTGTTCGTGGGCGTAACAGATTGTAACGGGAAATTGCAGATGAACCATTACGAAAGGAATACTTATCACACATACAATCAGAGTAAGTGTCACTGGGATAAGACGCAACGAAGGGGATGTACAGCATTTCACGTTTATTCAAATCCTCCTTTCCGCACAAAAAAGAAAGAAAAAAAAAAAAAAGTCGGTACAACTTTAAGAAAAAATTACTATGATTTACAAAGAACTCTTGTAATTTCAGGAAACCGAGAAAAGTCCCCTAATAAGACTATGTCTAATATCTAAAAAAACTATTTATTTATACAAAAAATATTCCTATAATTATGTTAGTTTTTAAGCCAGCCCTCCGTAGACGACTAGCAGTTAAGAAATACGCCTGCAAAAGAGACAGAACTTGATACCCTAGACATAATTTACGGCTTAACCACGTGACGCAAGGTATACGGCGATAACGCTACTTGAAACAGTTATTCCGCGAGCGAAAATGATGGCAAAGAGCAACCTCTCCACCGGCGCGTTCCTATCAGGTAAGCATAATCTGCAACGTAATATATTGGCTTATTGCTATGATTGTCTTATGATTACCTTCTGAGAGTTCCTTTTGTCCATGCAGACTTCACCTCATCCCTTTAGCAGCTGCTACAGGGAAAGTGGCTCCGGTAGGAGAGATTTCCCGAACGACGGCAGTATACGCTGAGAGCCTACTGGGTACTAGTTCCACTTTTGCGTGACGTATATTAAGTGCGAGAACGCATTTGCTAAGAATTATGATCGTCATAGCTGCTGCGAATGAACCCGGGATCTTGTTTGTGAGAGGAGGAGGACTCGTCGGTGAGACTTCAGTTTGCTCAACCAGTCATTGCATTAGTGGAGGCTATTATCCTTGTTTTCATTTTTTCTCTGTGTTACGTGTTGCGAAGCTGTATAACTATGACATGAGCCAACAGTGAAACAGTGAGCCATTAGTTATTTGCATGCTTCCTTTTAGGGCCCTGGCAACCTGTTAACTCCCAGCTAACAAGCTAGAGTCCCATTACCTACTACATTTGACCTTGTAACAGCGTTGAATAAAAAAATTCTGGAGCATTTCGTGACGTCACACAACCGGGATTTCCTTCGTCTCTAGCCTCACATGTCTCAAAAGGGAGTGTTTGCGAGGATACCAGTAACCAATAATCAATATCAGCACTACCAGTTTGCTGTAATTTCTCATATTGTATTGCATAATGACGTATATCTTCCGTTTGCTAACAGAACACGGGAAGCAACCACTATGTGTGTATGGTTTTATGTTTTTTTAGACTCGCAGCAAAGGAGCAGTAACCAGAATAGTGATTTAAAGCGTAGGGCAACAAGAAAGTCTTCGTTTGGTCACAGTAATATTTTTCACGTGTGCTTTTCAGTAAGTGCCATCGGGAAATCCCATAGACTTCAATGTAAGGGGTTCATCCCAGTGACTGTCTCGCATCTCCTAAGCTCCAAATATCGTTGCTATTCCTCCGAAAAGTGAAGCCTCCCATTTCTGCGGTGACCTTTTTCCACCGCTGATAAAGAGCACGAGAAGAAGGGGCTCACACAGCATCTCTTGATTCATTTATTCCACGCCGTAACACTCTAAAATATGTTACGCGTGACACCTGCATGGTTAATTACCTAGCCGGAGACGCAGATTGAATTTGGGCGCTCATTCACCGGAAAACGCAGGGGGCTCCACGCTGTCCGCCCCTGGGCGACCTAAAATGCGGTGGGAGTCATTACCTTCGTGCTTCTAGGGAACGCCCAGCAAAGTAATCCAAGGAATGTTGTGTGATACTTATAATTTGCTACGTGAGATTTGGACATTTCTTCATGCACCTACGAGCATCATGACGTCTGTGATGTTGACAATGAATGTGCAGAAAGTTGGAGCAGATTTTGATGACTCAGAACAGTAATGAACAACGCATTGACTAAAACGGCGTGAGGTGATCAGCAACACTGGTAGGCCCACACAGAGATTGCTTGTCCTGTACAGCCGTTGTTCGATGTCTAACCATGCTACGTGTGTTTCGCGTCTACAGTGTTTTTGAGCGACATTACCAATGCAGCAGTTGAGTCGATTCACTTCGAACTCAAAGATGGTAGCTCCGAGCGACTTCCGGACGACAGTCTATCCCCAGATTACCCTGCATAGGAACCTTTATTCTGACGATTATATGATGCGTGGAACTGACGGAAAATTGGCGAATATCGTGTCCTATCTTCCTGTATAGACAGCATTCGTTGTGATTATTATGATTACGCTGTTACTCTGCGTGCCTATGATTACTCTGTGTACGGACGAATTGCTAGTATAGTGTGGCTGGAGACGGGAGTGGATGTTATAGCTGAGGCAGAGACTGAGAGAAAGACACAGTATCATAGTTCACAAGCTAAGAACTAGTCAGGGGAAAGCAGTGTTCCTCCGGCCAGTATACACAGTCTTATGATCTCTCGTCTTGAATGCTCCTTTTTCCACTTTCCGAGATTGCTCGGTACACAGATACTTGGTAACGGCTGATGTCGGTGGCAAAGAAAATCGTAACAATGTATGAAGACATGAGAACATGTCACGCCTGTTGGCAGATTATAGGAGCGTGCTTACTTATGTTTGGAACATAATTTCTAGGGCTACTCTTCATGCACTGTGATACTTGTGTGCAGAAGTGGCCACTTCTACAGAAGAGGTAATGCTGAGTTGCTGTGCCGGGAACCACGTCTGCAGAGGGTAAACGTCACTGCAGACCTGCTCGACCAAGGACCATGCCAACAGCAAGATTGGTGACATGATTTTGTGAGTACTTGTCTACATCCACTCAGAAGCGCGGCGCACGGTTAATCACAGGTTGTATCTGACTTAGAGGTCACTTTGACCTCTAAGTCAAAAGTTATAGCTTGCTGAGACACAAGTCACGCAGCATTCTAACTGATATAAAACCAGGCATGTTGAAAATAGTACTTAGAGGTACATGGTGAACAGTACCTCTAAGTACTACTCACCATTCCCTGTATAGTTTCCTAGGTTAACAAGTTATTTCTCTCAGACACTGTACTGGAACTGTAAACGGAGCTTGTTCATGAAAACAATCTATGTAAATAAACAAAGCTCCAAGTCACGGAAAAAGAAAGGTCTGTTGTTTCGAGTAGAAATACTGCGCTGACCTGGAGCTTCCAACCCCAAGTATAAACAGTACAACAATCGAGGCTTTTCCCTTCATCTTCCTTCATGGGATCGCAGGATTTTCACACCTGTACATGTTTCACATAACTATACGTTTCATTAGCATTTATGTAATTATATATTAAAACGAACGATGTGATGGTGCATGTTTTACAAGCTACAGCCCTAAATGTAGGCTGCCACTACGTGTGAGATAAATGACTCCAAACATTACTCGATAGTGAAGTACACAAAGAAGGTATAAGCAACAACGAGAGTCTTTTGACGAAAATTTAATTAGTTTAAATTTTGAATTGACGTAGGGGGTGAGCTACAGTACTAGTTCATGTTCGACTTTATCAGTCAGCCACTTGAAGCAACCCCACGTACAAGGGATACTGTCTCTAGGAATTTGTAAATGTCAGTAAAACCGTTGCGCGAACTTCTCAGTCAATTGTTTGGCTGTCCTATGCTTGCCACGCTGAAGTCACGCAGTCTTGCTTTGGTTTTTCTAACGGTCATGCCATGACAATGTCGTAGCGATGGTTTGCAAGGAAACATGAAGGAGTTAGCACTGGACACGCGCATTTGAAGGAAAATACTTGGGAAGTTCCAAAGTGATAAAAGAGTAGAGTCTAACTTGTATTTTACTGTTTATTTGCAGGCGGGAGCGGGACCTGCTACCCAGCCCTCCCCCGATGGCTTCTTCCCCTGTCAACTATTCCTCACCACCATTCCGCGAGGATATGGTCTCGAGCTCCAGCGCAGCCGTACGCCTTAGCCTCCTGTCGTGTGTGGCGGCTGGGGGCTCAGTCGGTGGTGTCTTTATCATATCTGCCGTCGTAGTGATGGAACCTCTTCGCGCCCGCGGGAACGCCTTCCTCGCTTCGGCTGCCCTTGCTCACTTGCTTGTGTCAGCCGTTGTTCTGCCATCGATGTGCGTCGCAATTCTGGCCAACGTGGCGCAAGACTCCGGACTGTGCCGCTTTCAGTGGGCCTTAGTGGTTGTCTGCTTCTTCGCTTCCGTCCTTTCGTACGCCTTCTTGTCTTGCGAACTGCGCGCCCGAGTCTCGTGTTCCCCAGTGACTCACCGCCTCAACTGGACAAAGTCTCGCGTTCTTTTTGCCGTTCTCTTTTGCTGGACATCAGCGATAGCACTGGCTGCAGCACAGCGTGCCTTTGACGTTGGACCTAATTTCTGCAGTGCGAATGGGATCTTCCTCCTCCCAGTTCACGTGCCGGTTGCCTGCGTCTTCATCGGTCTACCTACTCTTGTCTCGATCATTTGTTTCGCTTGCACGGCGTGCGTCCTCCGACGCGGTGATCCAGCTGACTCTTGGGCAAGAGAACTCTTGCAAAGTCATGTAACCGTGTACGTCATGACGCTGGCCATGTGGGGTCCTGCTGTAGCTGCTGCCAGCGTATCCCTGGCGCGCCCTGTGGCTTCGCACCTCATCGACGCGGCTTGGTGGATGGCGCTCTCACACTCCTGCACGTACAGTTACATCTATGCTGCAACACACCGGACGTTCAGGGTAGCCTTTGCGAAACTCTTCTTCTACTGTTGCTGCAAGAGTCACGTGACTTTCTCAAGGCCTTCGACACGCGAGCAGCGAGGAGGTCAGACCCCGTCAGGAAGTTCGGGTTTACGCGTACACATTATTCCAGCCATGAATATTTACTCCGCGAAAAAGGAAGCCTATTACGGAGGGGGACAGTCCAAGCACTGCTCGCAGTCAAAATCCCTGCACTGCAGCTATGACCTTTAGCGAACGGGTGGCTATTGGGTGTAAGCACTCAACGAACCTCTTGTGGACGATCGTCGCTGTTATGAACGGTGCCCAAGAAATTGTCCCCCTGTCTGGCCGTGGCAGTTGCTTCCGTCTCAGATTGTGCAGCAGCCATTGTCCGGTCGGTGATGGCTTCTTCTCTTGTAATTGATCCTCATATCAGTGGGACTCAGCCTTCTGGATTCTACACTATTTGTATTGAAGTACGAGAGGGTATAGACCCACGTCTATGGTGCTTTATGGAATGGATGAGAGGACTCACAATGATTCGAGGTAATAGTGGCGCAGAGCACCTGTTGAACCCTCCCGGTGTAAACGTTGGATACGATATAGTAGCTTCCAACTAATAGCACCTAGCACCACAATTACACCGCGTGGCACCGCAGTTTTTTTTTTCTATTTTTGCCTTAGAATAAGCTCCACGACGCACGGCACCAGAAGAGAGAAAGAAAGACGCAGAACATCCGAAATAATTATTCTGCTGGTTATAACCGGATGCGTCAAAGCAAACATGAGCCTGTGTTAAAATGTAAAATATTGTAAGTATCTCTGGAAAGAGAAACAAAGTCATCGTATGCTCTGCGCTGCGTAACCAACCAGCAACAGTATGAGCCTCAAGCGTATGGACACGATGTGCATGTGCACTGAAAAATACATCGTCGCTGACGATTCGTTCAGCAAGGTCAATTGCTATTTCTTGCACAACTCGTGTCGGCTCTTAAAATTTCCGACGCCCGAAGCTCATTGGTCGATATTGACGGCAGAAGGCTTGACGAGAAAAACGGAAAGAGAAAATTTCATCGCTTGTCGGAAGACGATATTTTAAAGGAGACAAAGCCGGTAGCGGGACTGTAAATCGATCTATGTCGGAAAGAAACCCGAGTCAGATAATTCCTTTTGATGTCTCCTCGTTAAATATGAAATCTGATGCCGAGATTTCCCGACGGCTACGATGCACAAAAGGGAGGGAACGTTTTCATAGCAAACGTGAGCTTTCTACAATTTTTTTTTTTTTTTCAATTTCCAAGTCGCGAAAGTGTAACCGTTGCACGCGAAATGCTGTTCTGTTTGTTAGTTTGATTCGGTCTCGTTTTTAGTCAATTATGATTTTACTTCACTGCTTTGCAGCTCAGAATAAAATCTTGTCGCCAACCCGCGAAGGTAAGACAGTGAAGAGAATACGACAGGTTATAAAATTGATTTGTCTAGAATAATTCGGAGACACCTGCACAAAACTGGTACCATGATGCTGTCCTCAGAGTGTTGTGCCTCTTAACACTTACATGCCTGTCCTCTTCCGTCGAAACTAATTGTACGCGGCTTTCCCATTGACGTTTTAGACCATGTCTCATACATCCAGCACCATTGATGCTGCTGCTGTAGGAGACAGCCGCCACAAAGAGTTGTGTGACAGGCCCTTTAGGCTTCGGAGGCGTTATTTTGACAGCAACTGGCGCATACGCCAATGTCACTTGTACAGTAATGCTGTGAAGAGTACCTTTACATATGTACAATGACAGGAATACTTCTAATGTTGGATCTCGATAGCGATCTCTTTCAGCGTCGTATGTGCAGTGTTCGTGCGTTGTCGGATGCCCAGCAATGTCCTTCTGCTCCTGTGCATTTTTCACGCTTCACTCGATGCTGTTGAATATCTTTGTCCAGTGTGATTACGTGGATATGTTTTTTGCATTGTTTTTCTCTCCATGGCTTCGTACAAGGAGCCTTAGTTTAAGAATTTTCAGCTATGGTACACGTATCCCCCTAATGGAATATGTGCCCCACACATTTAAGAGCAAGCATGTGTGGAATGTAAAGTATCCAACAAGACACGTTGGGCTCCTCCGGTTCTGCAGGAAATATAACCTCGGGTTATTTGAGCATTGGTGTGCAGTAAGCGAAACTATCCGCGCAATGTCCTGTAAAATGCTGTGGCAACTTAATTCTAGT
>JARGYV010084778.1:0-11350 GCA_029532675.1 Ornithodoros moubata
TGTCAAACTGGTCAACTATGTCAATCCAAAGTTTTCTTTTCAGATGTCATCTAAGTAATCCCTATTATAAGGACAGCAGCCGTACTAGAGTTCATTAAGGTCTGCGATTAAATTCCAATAAACCTGTAGGCCCGTAATCCCGTAGGTTATGGCAGAATGCAAGGGCAGAGCGCAAACAATTGCAACCTCCACAGCTGTACCTTCACAGAGGCTTCCATGTGGCATCAACAAGGATTTCCAATGGAAAACCAGTCTATGCTATGTAGGGCTGATGATAATTAAATTTCCTAACCAGTTCCATGCACCAAATGAACAAAAGTCACCTTGCTGCCTACAAAATGGGACACACAGCTGGTCACATAACCTTTGGAAGACAAATGATGTAAGCAGAGACTGAATACATCCCACCACCATTAACTATTGCATAGATTTGCCAATTCTTATACTCCAAAGCATCACCGACAACGTGATTGTAACTAATGGGTCCGGATTACTGTGTTTCTTCCTCAGGGAAAGATGAGAAACCCAGACACAAAAAAAGGAGGAAGTCATCCACCGAAAAACGAACTGCGATTTGTGCCCAAGAAAGGAAGCTTACCGCACAACGGAATGAGGATGGGTATGCTTGGAACAAACAACATTGCCGGTGATCAGGCTCGACAAAAAGAACAGGTACTGCTCCTTTCAGCATCCCAGCAGAGAATAATACACCACACCCGCCGGACCGATTTCTCGAAAGGGAAATCACTATGGAATAACCAGAAGGGAAGCTTAATCATGCATTACGTAGAAAAAGATTACCCCGCAATGCGGATTGGCGAAAGCCACATCAGGAAAATGAATCACGTCCCTCCCTCATCACTCTTGGCCTTGTGTGCGTGACGTCTACTGCACCGTGAACTCTCGCAAGGTTCAGCGCCGGTCACAAATTGTCACTTGCGTTGGCAGTTCGCCACGAAGGAGTTGTGAACTTGCACAGAATGCTCGATCTTATCGTTTCTGTACGCTTTCCTGCACGCTTTCCTGCAAAGCTGGTTTAAGGGTGGCTGGAAAAACCGAAGGTTCTTACCTTGGAGTGTTTGTTTTGTATCGCTAACCCTGAACTTGATATGAGATAGTCTCAAAGCTTTTTATGAGGACGCAATGGCAAATTCTGTGCATGTACCTTGATGGATGTGTGCTATTCAGAGCAATGCCTTCCCCGATTTTGAGCAGGTTATTGCAGCCTACGATTGAGGTCACCGTCACGTGCAAGACAAAGATGATGCGTTCTTAAGTCCTTCACAACTGATTTACGTAAAATACAGCTACAGCGATCAGGGCTATGTTCCTCGAGACACAGTGAAAACATTGTGCAAAACAACATCGCTTCACTGCAGTGAACGTGTATCTCACCGATTGTAGTGGCTGTCTGGTCATTCTTCCTATCTTTCCGCTGCCCGAAAACGAGAACTCCCAGCAATATCAGTACGCCGAGAAGTGCGGAAAAAATCATTATTGACGAATTACTATATAAAAACATCAATGCCTCGGCCATGCTGCTTCTTCCATGCGCATCTGATGCGCCTGCAAACAGAATGACGCCCTACAAATCACAAAACAAGCAACCGGTGCGTTGGCCTTGCGCTGCACGTGGGGTATTGGCGGCGCTGGCTGGCCCTGTTCAATGTTGCCAGATGCGAATGCTATTTAATGTTACTCGGAATTTAAAAAATCGCGACATGACGTCGGAGCAAACGTGCGACCTTAAAGCTTAGAAGCGCTAACAGACCAGCTGCACATCGAAGGACATAGACTAAAGGAGAATTGTAGTGTTGGATGAACTGAGTGTTCCTTCCCAAAATAAGCTATGACCCGTTGCGTCTTTGCGTCATTGTGAGTCAGTGGCTGTGGTGATAAGAGATAGTGATAGTGTGACAGCTACCGGAGCGGTAGTGCGCTTGTCATATCCCAAGCGGCACAATGTACTGAAACTCGGGTGCAATAGGGGTGGACGGATGGATCGAGGTTGCTTTTGAAGTTCGCGACACGTCAGAAAGACAGCAACAAAAAGATAAGACAACTGACGACCACCACTATTTATAATAGTAATAAACAAACAAACAAACCCCTGTTGCACCCGACTTTCAGTACATTGTGCCGCTTGGGATAAGTCGCGTTTTCTAGCTGATATTGATGGGGAGAAAGGAATGTGTGTAGCCGGTCATGGCCACCAGCTTTGACTGAATTACATTATGCACGTTTTGGCGCGCACACACACAGCAGCAAGCAATTGTTATAGCAGTTGTAGACACATATATGACAAGAAAAGACAGTGCTAACGCAGAAGCGTGATGAAAATCAAGAAGACAGCTGCGCAAAATTCAGCGTTTCTTGAATGAATGTTATTCTGCCCGCTGTTGGTGGCATGAGCACCACGCAAAAGGGGGTGCATTGGCACTTTCCATCTAGGTTCAACATTGATCTTCCTACAAACGTGGACACCACATCAATAGATTACAGGGACTAACAGAGCAAATCGAGGACTAGTCATTACAACATTGGTAGGCTCCCTTTCAGGGCTCAAGAATATTTCGTCCCACATTACTAGAGTTGGTTCTGCCGTACCTCACAAGAAACAGTAATCCTAAAGGCCACTTCACAGCTTCAATCATTCGTGAAGCACGGGTCATGACCTTGTAACATACTGCAAAACTTTTCACTATTTGCTTTTCAAAGCAGCAGCATCTCGCTGCCTACCATTTTTATTTACATAATTTACAAAGCGCACTTGAAAAGACAGACAGTACGAAAGCAACCAGCTGCAAAATGCAGTATAAAATTTGTAGTGTGACGCACTTTTCGTACTTGTCCTCTAGCTGCAGAATATTTACGATAAAAAAATACTATTTCATTGTCAAAGCAGGTCTTCTTGAAGACTGTCCGAGAACACAGAACGAACAGAGGTGCAAGCTCCAGACCAACAACATTAACATCTATGCTGCACACATAAGAGATGGTGAGTTATCATAACTCTTCGAAAAAAGCCACTCTTGCCTTGGTTGACCCAGACTTGGTCTGAAAAATTAAGAAGACAAATCACAACATAAGTAAGGCCTAGTGGTTTCAGGTTAGTCCACTTGTGGTTTGTTCTAGCATCCCTTATTTGGGTTAAGTCATTGGCACAAAATGACCCAACTCTAGCAAGCCTAATCAAATGGTCGTTTTTTTGTCAAAATTAGAGAGAGAGGAAACTTGCAGTTTTCTAACACATATACAGTAATAGCACTGGTCGAGAAAGTGCAAGAATTGTGCAAAACCCACGAGTACAGAAAATGTCAAACCCACTTTGCGCAAAGTTGAGTACTTGTTCTCCCCTCGAAGTACGTTGTCCTCATAAATAAGATCCATGGAAGTGAGCTTATTTTCCACCTTCAACACTTCTATTTCGCACCGCAGTTCCTGCAGGTGCTCTTGGAGGTGCTTGCTCTTTTCCAGGTATTCGACTCTGTTACGAAAGCACATCAAGCCAACATTCACATAGAGTAAATCCACTAAGAAATTGCTAAACGCACAGTCTTGAACGGAAAGAGAGATTCCTAATTTCAGGGTGAAACATAGCTTGCCAGCAGAGATGTGCTGCTCGTGCTGAGTAGTCAGGTTATTCAAGAACTGCAGGGTTTTTAAGCACTATCTTAACTACAGGTATGTAGGAGTGGATGCCCTACAAGCTAATATGTTTATAGGCATTTAACATGGGCAATGACACACAAAACACACACATAAGACCTTCTCAAGATGTAACACAAACACCTGTACTGTAGAGTAAGGCATGAGGCAGGCCGGTGTGAACGACCCACCTATCTTTTTCGATTTCCATTGCAAGTTCAGCCATGTCTGCATCTGTCATGAGGTCGCAACTCACGGCAGTCGTGGAACCCATCCCGCCATCAATGCAGAGACTGCTAATGTTTCTTGGTACTTCGCTCGGTTGAGCAATCTCTTGCGCTACAGCTGGATTGTTCTCGTACGGCTAAAAAACATATCAAACAAGTCTTCAGTTCCTGTTGTTACCAGTTAAAACACAGTAGCAATTAAGGTCATTCAGTTACTGTTACCTCGTATGGGCTTTTGAAGATTCCGAGGAGCTTGTCTTTTGCCTGCTTCTCTGCCAAACGGGCCCTGAACAGCTCGTCTTTTAGCTGGTGTGCTTCTTGGGCTCTGCAATGAAACAATTACAACCCTTTTGGAACAGGTAGTACTGAGATGTAACACATCAAACTCAATAAAAATGAGACGCACGAAACAACTACAGACGACAGAGTGCTTGGTATTGTCTGTTATCTGTGGTCCTTTGTATGCCTCAGCACAGCAGCAAGGCGCAGGAAACATGTAGATTGAGCTCGTGTGAACGAGCCACATGTGTGTAGCTACCTCCTTGCTTCACCACTACTGAAGCAGGGGCAACCATTGGTGCATTTGTAAATACCACTCTAACAACTTGAAAGTTGAAGGAGCCAACTCCAAGTGGGCAAAAATTGTTGCTGTGCAACTCTCGTGATGTCATAATCCCTGTTCTAAAATGAGGAAAATGTACACTGCAGTCATTCAAGGGTCATGTCTCAGTGACCCTCCCCTTGAAGTGGGTTGCTGGAGTCAGTGCTGTCATATTTCATCTGCTTTCTAAGCATTCAGCTTCCTGTCATTCCTTCTGGTTGGCACCACTTGCTGTACTTTCAGCGGTTTCCCGCCGCAGAAACTGCAGCACATATGTAAACGCATAATGTTCTGTGTGAGGGAAAATGCAACTGTACGTTTCTTGGACAACAATTTCAAACATACAACATTCAACCCGATAAGGTCAGACCCTAGTTATGATACATTTCACTTTAACCATTTTAATGACCTTGTGCACTTTAGTTCACTTTAACAGGTATACGCTAATATCAACTGCATGCAGAATAGAGAAAAAGCTGAAACAACCCGTGATAAAGCATACCTCCGCTCTGACTCTTCGATCATCCGAGCAGCTAATAATTCGGCTTCACGTGCTTTCCTCTCCATCATGATCTTTTCCTCCTCTGTCTAAAATGGAAACAAAAATGTGATATCGAGGCAAGCACCTACAGTGGGGGCATGCAAAACTGACAAATACTCGTCGAGACATTTCTCTTATGTATCTACCGAAGACTTTAACAGACCTTTATGGCGCTGATCTTAATCCGTTGAATCTCAGCCTCTGCTTCTGCTGCCTTTTGCGTGAGCAGCATTGCTTCCTCCTCTGCCACCCGAGATTTCTCTGCCAGCAATTCTGCAGTCTCCTCCGATCGCCTCTGCAATAGCATTGTTGCAGTTACGTTTCTGCTCCCCCTATAGCTACTGCCAAAGCCTTAGAGAGGTTTTCATACCAAAGCTTCATGTGCTGCTCGAGCCTCTTCCTGATACTGCAGCAGCCTCTGTTCCAGCTCCGCCTTTTCCCTCTCCACTTCCTCTCGCAGCTGCTTTTCACGACTCAGCTTGTTTCTCTCCATCTGTACAGAACAGAAACCGCAACAACTGGAATGAACAACTTCCAGCAAGTTCTGGTATGTTTGTAAGATATTTGTAAACACTTTGCACAAGTACATGCACATGTTCAGCAAGGCCACGGAGTAGTGGACAACCAACCTGTCTTCTCAGCTTCTCTTCCTTGGCCTGGGCCTTCATTTGCTGCACTTCCATGGAGTCCGGCTTTCGGCGTCGCATAAAAAGATCATGGTTTCCAATGCACAAGTCCAGTATCTGAAAGTCGAGTGCGAAACCTCATTGTTTACCATACTATTACCGCAAACAATGTGCCAGGTTTTCTGACGCTGTCCAGAATTTGGAATCTACCTTTTGTGGTCAAGCTCACCTTCATACGTGCTAAGTAATATGGGCATTCCTGGTTTGGTGAGCATCTACCTTTTAAGTTAGCATGCCATTAATTCCATTCCATCCCAGTTAAATAACACATGAAATTAATATTATTATTAATTCCATGTGTCATTAATGTCAATGTGGTGTGTTGCATGTATACATATGACATTTAGACTCCTATTTCGAACTTGTCTTGAAAGCTGCCATCAATTAAGGTACTGAAATGCAGCACGTTTTGTACATCACTTGAAATGTGCCAAAAGAATGACAGAGTGAAGTGACAGTACATTTAAGGTACAATCTTGATGTAAATAATGCGAACACTACGATACCTTCAGCTATTACTATGTACATACAACATAAGATCAAATAGAAGACACAGAAAAAGACACCCACTAGTTTGTTCATCCTTATCTTGACTGAATAAAACTGGAAGCTAGGAGCATTTTTGTCAACAGGCTTGATGGTGAACTGAAAGCAAAAAAGAGCAGTCGTCAAGTTTAAAAAAAAAATTGATCACTTTACTGTGTTTGTGGCAAATAGGAAGACGCATGCATAGAAGTAGACATACCTTCTTGTCATCAAACGAGATATTCCTGATTTCACTCCAGGGAAATGTGATCTTGGGACAGAGTTTATTGTTCTTTTCATATATATTAAGTCCTAATGCCGTGACGCCCATCCACAGGTCCGTGTCCTTCTTATTCTGTAAATAACAAGTCAGAAAAGTCCAGTTCAGAGCCAACGCACTAAAACTATGATTATCACTATGAAAACTATGCTGAACTCTTACACTGATGCGAAAGTAGTTCACTCCATACATGTCCAGGTCTTGCGCTATTTTCAGGTACTCCATTTCAGCTTCATCTCTAGAACACAAGAACCAAATTACGCACATTCCAATGCACCCTTCGAATGTCCAGGAAGTACCTTGTCATCCCCTTGTGGTCGGCATACCAAATTTTGATACGCTCTTCCCACATCTCTAATGTCATCTGGTACTGATCAATCACCCTTTGTGGGAGGAGATCGTCATTTGCGAGCATTCCTGGAGTGTAAGTAGCCTCATCATAGTCTCCATACTACAGAAAAAAAACGGACACATCAAAGATATACTTGTATACGTTACAGCTTCGTTCACAACCAGGTGATGTTGGAAGCAAACCTTTGCCTGCACGGCGTACGATGCAAGAAGCACAGAGGCCTCAGGAGGGCAGTAGACGTGCATGTTAAGTATGGCTTGTTTCACTTGTAAAAAGAATAAGTGCTGTGTGATTTCCTGTATCAGTTCTTCAGATACATCTTCTGGGTAGAATTTAGCTAGGAACAGCAACGTCAATGGTGTTCTCTTTGGCACATCGAGGTCTTGAACCTGAGATAGAAAAAGATGTTGAAACTGTGCTGTTGACCAATTGGCTGTATATCAAAGCGTTAGAGAATCAAAGTTCTATTAACTTTCTTGTCCAGCTTCAGCCACGCCACAAAACCCTTTGAGTCTACATACTGTAGACCGAAATACCATGTTTCTCTCAATCCAATCGTTCGGCAGACTAAGTCAAAAAGTTCTTGACCGGTGGCTTTGTGCTGCAAAAACAGAAACAAAGGGAAGAGTTGATAAATTATCCTATGACTATAATTGACTATACCACAACATTTGCAATGAGTAGGTGCAGCCTGTACAGCAGTAAATGTCACTACGAAATTTTCAATAAGGTTGAAATTAGGCACAGAGTCTTATTAAACGTCACATATCAATCATATAGCCCTGTAAGGCTATACCCATGCGACTACTGGACCGAAAATATAACCAAATAAACACTGATGGACAGATAAATTGAGGGTAAGAATAGTGCAATAAACCATCATGTCAAGTTCTCACCATGATCAGACTTCAACATGACAAAAACCGTAATAAACTCACATCAAGATCGAACTCGAGTTCAGCGTCCATGGTGGACACACGGACGGGGAGCACTTTCCCACGTTTGCGGCTTTTCTTGAAAGGCATCGTGTTCAGCTACAGCAACTCTCTAAGATCAAGTCATCACAAACGGCGCAGCCCGCATGGCTTGTTTCTTTCAAATCGTCTTATTTACTAGGTCAAATAGGCAAACACTGACGTGCCTCCGATCACTCCGACGTAATGCACACCACAAATCACACACATTGATGGCATCCGGATTCTAAATAACGGTCCACTGTACCGATTGCCTAGTACTGTTTTAAACGACAAGGCCGTTTCTGCCGATTGAAGTTTAGAAAGATCTTCACGAACACACTTTTCTATGTGATAACACGCACGAGAGGAGCAAAAAAAAACAAACTTTACGTCCGGAACCTAAATCCGCTGAATCCGGAACGGTTGCCAGACGTGGATAGGTTTTGCGCCGAAATCAAGATCAAGAGAATTAATAAAATATAGTAGACATAAGATCGTTTATAGTTCGTTTAACCTAAAATTTTGTTCCTTTTATATCATGTTATCTAGTTGTCACAGCGAACGTACAATTCTTGTGTCAAAGAAAAAAAAAATATTTAAAACCAACACGAACGTGCACTGGCGTGCTGCCGATTTGGCGCGCATTTTTTTCTCCCTTGCCCACTTTCATTGGTGTCCTCGCGCATGTTTGATTGCTACTGTTCTTTGTAGTTATTTGAGGTACGATTCGACTGACTTATAGCGTAATGGGGTCTCCTTTGACCGGTGGAGCAGTGCAGGTAACGTACTACATAACACGTCATTGTTTTTTTTTTATCTAAACAGACCCACACCTGTCAAAGGTAGTAACAGTTGCACTGCGTTCTTTCGAGAGTACGCAATAGTACGGCTCTTTTCGCTGCTGTCAAAACCTTTTTTGCTTTTACTTTGCGAGTAACGAGTGTACGTGCTCTGGCGCAAGCAGTTAGTGTAAGAGGTTGACTATGTTTCAATCGAATTCATGAACGATTCGTCGCTTTCAGCGCATCCTCGATGGGGAACACGTCGACAAACCTGTGTTTCAAGTTCTGGTATAGTATCCCTCATTTTCTTGTGGTCATAGCTGTGCTTGTGTGAACGCAATTAACCTGTCTGCTTTCAGAATTTCAAGCTCATACCCGGTAACAGCGAGAGGTACCGCCTGCTGTTATCTGATGGAGTGATGTGTCATACATGTAAGATCGAACATACGTGCCGACAGTTGCCGAATATTAAGTTTATTTTTGTGTGTGCTTATGTTTCATAGATGCTATGTTGGGAACTCAACAGAACGAGAAAATAACGAACAAGGAAATTGAGAAGTTTGCTGTAATACAGCTGGACAAGTACATGTGCAACGCAGTGAACCCTGAGAAGTAAAATTTTCTCCTATATGGAATCAGTCAGAACAGCTAAATCACTATGCTGATATGCTTTCTGCACCCTTTCAAGGAAAATCCTTATAATCCTCGAGCTGACCATCATTGCTTCCGGAGCTGATGTTGGTTCAAAGATTGGTAACCCTATGACTAACGTCCCAGGTGTGCAGCAGAATGGTCAAGCTCAGCAGACTGCGGTTGCACCAGCAGAAGCCGCACCACCTGCGCGTAGGTCACATGAGCAGTCATTACCATATATCGAAATCTGTAATAGGGAGTGCACTATTTCTTCCAGGCCCTCAACAGCCTGCACAGTTTCAGTATCGGAGCAGCACATCATGTAAGTGTAGCTGACTCATTGCTTGCATTTGCATTTGCGTCTTCTGTACTTATAATTCTGTGTAAATTCTTTTCATTAGCATTATCTGCATTACAACGGCCCTCAATGTCCACTGGGGGATCATTACAACAAGTTAATGGCGTCATTGTCTTCCCGATCAGCAGTCTGACACCATACCAAAACAAGTAATGGTCATAATCTGGCAATTTGCTCCTCTTCTATGAGCAAGTCTCTCACGTGCCCGCTCTGACTTATAGGTGGACTATTCGAGCAAGAGTCACTAACAAGAGTGCAATTAGGACATGGAGCAACTCTAAGGGCGAGGGCAAACTGTTCTCCATGGACTTGCTTGACGAGTCCGGTGAAATTCGTGCCACTGCTTTTAATTCTGAGTGCGACAGGTTCTACGATGTCATCGAAGTCAACAAGGTCAGTCTCCACAAGGGATGCTAGTATGATGTGAGGTTCCTGCATTGTGACTGCACCTGTTATTGAAATTGCAATCACCTTGAATGCAGGTATACTACATCTCTAAGGCCAACCTCAAGCCAGCTAACAAGAACTTCACCTCAATCAAGAACGAGTTTGAAATGACATTCAACAGCGAGACTCACATTAGCCCTTGCGACGACAGCGCAAGTATTCCTACGGTCCAGTTCAGCTTCGTGCCTATTCAGAAGCTCCAGGGAATGCAGAGGGATACGCTCGTTGGTAATGAAATAACCCTTTTGCATGCTATTGCATTTGTGCCAACGTCTCCCATGCTTCCATTCCAGATGTGATAGGAGTCTGCAAATCTGCTGGTGAAGTCCAAACTGTGGTGAGAAGGAACACAAACCAAGAGCTGAAGAAGAGGGACATACAGCTGGTAGACAAGACCAACACAGAAATCTCTTTGACGTTGTGGGGAAATCAGGCGGAAACATTCGATGCGACAGATCATCCCGTCGTGGCGATCAAAGGAGCACGAATCTCAGATTTTTCTGGTATGTTGGTGTCTTTTTTCTCTATCTGCATTGGATGGTAGGGAGAAGTCAACTTAGGTTACTCTGCTTTGTAACACCAGGTGTGTCGCTCTCGCTGATTGGAAGCAGTATGTTGCAAGTGAATCCGGACCTTCCTGAATCGCATGCCCTCTATGGGTGGTACGCCAACGAAGGCAGTGCCATGGAGTCTCTCTCCATCACAGTTAAAGGTGGTGCTGGAGGGTCAATAACAGGTATAAACTGATATGACCTTTTGCATAGCAAAATATACATTTATAGTCTGTCCTCCTGTGAAATTTTTAGGTCCAGGTACAGTGTGGAAGACTCTGGAACAGTTCAATACGGAGAGTCTCGGACAAGGCGACAAGCCAGACTACTTCACAACAAAGGCTAGCATCACAATAATTCGAAAGGAGAGGTGTCTCTACAAGGTGCGATAAATGTCATTCCTTTTCATATTCTGGATTTCTGTTAGATTTTATGCATCTAGCCTTTCTGCTGAGCAGGTAATTTTTATTGTTGGTATTATGTCAACAGGCATGTCCCTCAGAGCAGTGCAACAAGAAGGTAGTCGACATGGAGAATGGTTTTGTGCGATGTGAAAAATGTGCTCAAGAATTCCCAAACTACAGGTGGAGGCTCCTGGTTTCGGTATGTAAATTGATACTTTTTTTTTTCCTGCTTCACGTTTTTAAGGCGTAAGCTGGCACTAAAGACAAGTTGGAGTTGTCTGTGGCACAATTATATGAGTGAATCCTCAAAAGGAAACTACATTACATAACTAATCTTTATAACAAATTGAGTGCTGACC
>JARGYV010084779.1:0-10316 GCA_029532675.1 Ornithodoros moubata
CAAGGAGTCTGGAGCGCTCAAAGAGCGCGTCTGTCGCCCAAGGACCTGGGCGACAGATGCGCCCCTCCCAGATGACGTACCATATATGACCTTCGCTTGGCGATTCTGAAGCCAGCGGTTACCAGCCCGAGTCAAACGGCGTGACTGAGCGCCTACCTCGGCAACTGAAAACAGCTCTCACGCGGCCAATCGGCCTGACCAGTTGCTATGGGCCTTACTCGGAGCTTATACCTGATAGACCTGTACATCGACAGGGAGATTTTCTCACCCCATCACCTCACTCTTTCTCCAGTTACCCTCACTTCAGCTTACGATGTGCACTTTTTTTTTTTTTTTTTTGTAACAGCGAGGACCACTGTTTGAAGATAAGGCACAGATTCATGTATGAAAATCTACTCACGTTTTGCGTTCAAAGTCTCGAAGGTAACTCTGAGACGGAGGGGCACAATCACACTAACAGCACCACACGACTACTTATAGGCCTCTGATGGAAAGATAAGGGTGATGAAGCAACATAGATGGGAGAGAAGGTGGTTATCTATGCTGCTATGATAAATATGTCTCTATAGAGTCCATTACCCCCCACCCCCACTACACCTTTACATCCATACCTGCACGGGTTATTCCGAGTTCACAGATTGTGATTTCCAGCCCCACGATAACCTTTGCCATTTGTCGAACTGTGGACAGCGTGGGGATCTAGTTTCCGAGGTCATACTGGTCAGTTACAGGGATGAGAATTTGATCTTGTTACTCACGGGTCAGACTCGTAAACTGCTGGAATGATTTCACATTTCATCAGATTCACATTCAGAAACATTTCATCATGGTCTCGTATCTGTAGATTGACAGTACAGAATGTTGTCACCTGAAAACAATCAGAGATTAGATGTGATACCACCTGTAATATAATTTTCAGAGTAGTTGTTTTTAGGCAGCTTTGACTTAAAAAGCTCCGCAAGATGCATGCCACAGTAACATAAATACCCGTTTACCAACTAAGTTAAGTCCGTTCATTAATTTTTTAACTATAGCTCTTGGCAGCCTGTCCACATCCTGAAACCAACAAAATTGCAAGCGGTGACTTTAATCAAGGGCTAAACTTCATACGCAAACGAACGAAGCCAGCCCAAGTGCAAAAAAAAAAGAAAAAAAAAACAGGGAGGGGTTACTCCCCCCGCGCGTCATTCTGGTCAACGTCACAGCTATGTGCATCTTCCCCCGCCGCGTAGGCTGTAGTAAAAAAGCATAAAATTATTTTTACATAAGACGAAAAATATGATATAAGTGCAGCCGAAACTGGAAACTAGTATGTTCACGTCTTAGCTTCTGTGCGCGTATAGTTTAACTTATGTATACTCACGTTTGCAGGGAAGAATGATACCGTATCCATATTCGTCTGCCATATTCCGTGATCCCGCACTCTTCCCAGAAGCTTCTGAATTTGATATCTCTACTTTCCACAGTATTCTAAAGCATAGCGGACTGAAAACAATGCCTTTAGTGCCTGCATTTCACTCTGCAATTCACGCGGTAAGTTAATCAAATTTCCTATTGTTGCGCCTGTTTCGAAATTTGTACCTGGAAGTAGGTAGCCGTTTTGTTTGTCACAGCCAGCCTTGCCATTAGATAAAGCTCAAAGCGAGAAGCACATGCAACGGGCGTATTGCGTCGCACATTCTATCACGTTTGACGACGAGCTGGAATTCCCTCTTTACTCAGTCACGTCTATTCTCCACACAGGAGCCACCTAGTTCAGTCATCACCCAAGTTAGAATGACCAAAAATTGCCTCCGCGTCAGCTTCAGTAGCCTTCTTTTATCTGCACCTATTGTGCCGGTCACTATCAAGTGTTTACAGAGCATGCATCACAGGCAAGAATTTAATTGGAAGCTGGCCATAGGTGTTTAACACGTAGCTCCATGTGGTTAGTTTCATACGTGTGGCAAATGACCCATGGACTGCTTATTATGGCGTTGCAGCTCGCCATTTCTTTTTATTTTCTCTCTCCTTTGAAGAAAAAGAAAAGAACAAAAAAGAAAAAGAAAACACGCATGCATATATATGTATATAGACGGCGCCGCCGTCGAAACGTCGACCTTTAATTTCCTCAAGCTGCCCCTAATAAATATTTTTCTATTACTCCCGCACTACTGTTATCCGCGCTTCATTTTTCTATTTGCTTATATATTTACGCGTCTGTCCGACCTCCTCCTCCACGGTTCTTACATATATATATATATACACACACACAAAGACGAGCGAGTAAAATTATGAATGGAATAGTCGTGATGGCATGTACAGCAGGCATTCGTAACGTTATCGTCGTATACTTTTGCGAACACAAATGTTCGGACCTTGTCAATTGTACCTTATGCGTACTCGTATGCGCCCAAATGCGACCTTCCCCACATGAAGAAACGGGAGCAGCAGAGCTGCTTGGCAAGGTGAAGGCGGGACGTGCAGACAGCCGATAAAAGCTTGACATCCCTGCAGAAATCCGGACGACGATAACAAACAACATCCTCCCGGTGGCTTTTCCTTCCTCTAGGCTCTCTTTATGAAAGGTCTCAATGGAAAGGTACAGCTTCTTCGGTAAGACACAGCGAAGGGAGGAGGCGAATAAGTGAGTTGTTCTTCGCTTGTCTTCCTTTGAGTCTCGTGCTGCTCAACTAGTATTTCGAATCGACGTAAATACGCTAAATGACGACCGTTATTCCCTTGGCGCAATTGTTTCAATCATCTCCTTTATATATCGTTTCAAACTATAACTTTCCTATTCATACTGCTTGAAGCGTGCAGTGCAAGCCCGTGCAGAAAATAAGAGCCTCAGAGTCGTAAGTGTTAGAAAGGAGGTTTTTTTATACGTGTTGTTACAGGTATGTAGCGACGTTTTTCGTACGTGATTTAGGCGATGTAATTCTTGCAAACCTCAATGCATTTTTGTTGCTATTTGTGTGTTTGAAGCAGAAGACACAGTGATAAGACATAGGAATCTATACGTTTTGATGTTGTTATATCGCTACAGAGCTGAATAATAGAGTGCTGATTAATTTTGCCCGCTTGAGGGTTAATGTACATATGACGTGCGCCGAAATAACGCCGCAAGGCATACTGCATCTTTACCGGAGCACAAGACGTGCGGGCGGGAACCGTAAGTCTCTACTTCTGCGCACACCCCTAGAGTGGTCAGTCTTTACTGTCAAGACCAATATATCCGTTCTTACCTTTCTCCGCCCTACTGTCAAGCCACTGCTCGAAACAGCGGCAGCTCTTTTCCCCTCCAACATCCCTCGGTGTTGCGTAAACTGCTCTAGAACCTGTTTCTGGTGCCCGTACAAGATGCTCTAGGAAAGTAACGTTATTGAATTAGCGACAAGCGTTCGACAAGCGTTACTAGAGGGATGAAATATTCTTTATGTACCACAACAACAACGTTAAGCGGTGATGATGAAGTGAAGTGATTCGCCACAATGATGTACGCACGTGTTTATTTGCCTCCGTACTCGTGATACCGAGTACACATTGTACTTGGAAAATTAAATCCTTTAAACACATTTAGAATTATCTTGCTTTGTAATTCCACTACATGTGGTACTCCTTACGTGCTTACTACACAAATACTGAAAGCCTATGCTCACTTGTGTCGACTTTGTCTTCCAGTTCACCATGGGCCAATCTGTCCTGGTACTGTCCTGTCTGATCCTGTGCAGCCTAGCATGCCAGACATATGCGCAAGGTCAGTAGTCTACATCGTCTGTGCATCATCTGCGCTTTGCGCCTTCAGGTCTGCCAAATAAGCATAAATCCCCAATGGGATAACTAAGCAGGGCCTCCTGTCCCAGCACGACCGCTACTCTTGCTTCACTTCTCGTGTTCGAGTTGTAAATGAAGAGGAACCAAGCTTCTCTTTCCATTTTTTTTAGCGTCGTGCTGGGATAGGAGAGCTGCGAAGCAAACGGCCAAGGATCTCTTCAAAAGCCTGCTGGTCAAGGTCCTCCCAGACCCCGTGCTCAAATTCATCGGTAGTTTGCCTCGGGAGGACCTGGACACCAAAATGGAAGAAGTTGTTGAACACATGCGCTTTCCGCAAAGGAAAAGCGGTTGGGTGGAACCCTAGTTCCAGCCCTGTACGTATAACGATGAAACAATAAAGACAGGGTATATGTTGACATTGAAAACACGTGCGATCAAAATGTCTTGGGTGTGTAAGCTGGAGACGGTTGCCCTCTGAACTAGGAAGTCTGAAGGAATGCCTACCGACGGTTGTGCTGTCTAAGCCCTGGGTTTTCTTCAGATTTTCCAAACCAATGTCATTCACGAATGACGACACAGACCGGTACGATGCCACGATGGTTGCAAACCGCGGTGAACCGCTACCATATGACGCATCTGTTTTGGAATAGCGATCTGTATAATTTGCGGACTCGCACGACTGGGGATTGTGTGAATAATTCCCTGTACCTTGAAGCGCATAGTGCGGCATATCACATAGTAGTATGTATATAGGGTACATCGATGTATACAAAGGACATGTCTTCCTTTCTCGATAAAAAAAAATACCAAAAATGAGTGAAGGAAGAAATGAGGCGTGTAAGCTTTGCTACGGAAAAATCGGATTGTTCGTAGCGCACAACTAACGAACTAGTCTTCAACGTAAATTGACAATGTCCAGTAGCATGATAAAAGACGACCGTGGCAATATACTTGTGCTTTTATGCACATATTCAAGACGAGATATAACCGCCAAATTTGCTGTGCTCAAAGTGCCGGAACATCACCCTGCGACGTGTCTGGCGATGATCTAAAGGCAGTGTTTTACGCACCAGATTCTGGAGCAGCAGGATCGCCATCCCCGGGGTCTCAACCAGGTTGGATTGGTGCGCCTTACAACTTAGGGGGAGTCAGTATAGACGAATGTAAGTTGGGTCTGTTCACACATACATATTAGAAAACTGATGGAGATATGTGTCAGTATGACGATGAACATCTCAGGTAGGATCGCTTCTATATATTCTCTTTCGTTTAGTACATGTCAGAGGCTCTTTCAAAGTACCTCTGATTGTTAAAAGAAGCTGCAGTGTGTCCCGCTATTGTTCTTTCAGACATTTCATTCGTCAACAGAGCTAGGGAGGAAGCGAGCGAGCAACGTAACGCTGCACCTCCTCAAGGTAAGCCCGGATTTCACTATATTCAAGCGAGGGCGCAGGTGATAACAGTCGTGAGCGCGATAAGGAGATACAGGACCAACGTGTAGTACGTGCCCGTGTATCTCGAGGTCCTGTTTCTAAAAGCCAGAAAGTGAATTTTTTTGTCGACGTTTGCTTAGTTTGATTCAAAATGCAATTTAGTTCTGGACCCAAATATAATCGCGTGATAGGTACAGAACAAATCGTTGGGAAAGTAAGCGCAAGATAGCCATAGATATGGCTGAAGTTGAAGTTGGATAAATGGATATCAAAAATATAAATGATACAACTACGCAGCTGGCGATGACTGCACCCTCCCGTGTATCAAAAAGAGTGCACTGTAGCCAACACCCATCCGTATCTTATACGAGCAAGATCTTTTGCACTGCCACGATGCTCAGAGTCTGTATTATCCTATGGATGGCTAATCGATGTCGTCTTCAGTAAATACGAGAGGGGATATGTTCTTTATTCATGATGATGATGCGAATGTCAGCGAGACAGTGGTCAGCCTGCTATGTAACTGAGGCGTATCAGATACGTTCTACTGATATCTACACAACATTGGCGCTTCTCGTACGGCGCTAGCTCCATGTCGTCCACAAGAAATTGTAGGGAAGTAAAATTTGGAGCTCAAAAATGCATGTCATAATGTAAGCGCAGGTCAGGATGGCTTTATCGCTGTTCTGGAGTGACGCCAGAAACATTAGCCAGAAACAATTGTACCGCTGATAATCCCCGGGGAGAGATGGCGGTTTGAGGTAGCCGGCGCACTATTCCGTGCAGCCAACCTCCTCATATTTTTCTTTACCCCCCCGGGGAGAGATCTAAAGACAAAATGATATCGCTTACCTTTGATTCAAACGCATGATGCGAAGCGTGATTGGGGATTTTTATCTTTGTGATCGTCAGTTTCGATATCATATCAACCGTACCATGCTCGAGAATAGAATGAAAACTGATTTATGATGAAGCAATAATTCGAGAAATGTTGTAAGAAACGTATGTTGTTTGTGCGTGTGCAGCTGAAGTCCCACCTCAAGAGGCCACCAGTGAAGAAAGAGCGTTGCCAGAGGAGGATCCCAGTAAGTATCTCTTCTTTTTCTCGTGCTTTTGCTTAGTGTGATGGCACAGGGTGACAGAAACTGTTGAGAGCATTATTCGTAGAAAATATGGGACACCGTGAAACTGCAAAACATGCCCGGAATGTTTTCGCTGTATACTTTTGATTGTCCTTTTTTATTTTTCTCCATTATTTTGGTTTTCGTGGTTAGAGAAATACTCTGTAAAGTGCTTCTTTTCCATAACGATGTATACATTTATGTGCGAGCAAAGACTGAGACCCCTGAGTGTACTTGAAATAAATAAATAAATAAATTGGTCGCACTATATTCACCGACGTAGCGCCAAAATATAGTTTCAGGTTATTTTGAGCTCAATGTTAGGTTATTTTGAGTCAGTACATCTTACACCATGTACGATCTAAGGATCCTTTCGACTTTCATACCGGCATGACACTCATGCACATTGAAGGAGGGGGTGAGGAGAGAGAGAAACACCATTGGAGCTCTAGCTTGTATTAGCTCGGCATCAACATTTGTTGCCCTCTGCAGGGTAGTCGATGTGGGGTCGGACACATATAGTTGACATACCTTCCGTTACACGCGTGAATTAAGATTAGACGAGTAATTAGAACAACGCGCGAAAAGAGAATTTCAGCCCCCTCCATGGCGGTCAAGCGGAAAGGTTGAAACGGAATGGTTAGGTTTGCGCTCTATCCTGCGAATTTTTCTCGTGTCATAAAATGCTTAGATCTCAACACTATACATTGCTCCTTCTTCATGTCCAGGTCTGAATGAAGTGGATGGACCCGGTGAGTTCTTCGGTTCTCAACTTAGTTTTTCGCAGCAGACATTCTCGTAACAGAGTACGTCACTCTAAAGGCCCCATACACGTTAAATATTGAAGCATTCAACCAGACTAAAAGCTGACCCACCTAATTTTATCATTGGACAGCATGTAACCCCGCCAATTTGCACTTACACGTTCGTTCCCCCTTTTTACTAATAACAGAAGATCAAGAACCCAAAGAACCCCAGGAGCCTGAAGAGAACGGCCCAGAGGCTTCCAATGGTATGTTGAAAGGGAAGGAAAAGACAGCGAGAAGGCTGCACTATTAACGCCGTAAAATATGTACTTTATCGGATGTCTCCGCCAGGAGAAGCAGGCCAGTTAGAGAAGGATGTCGGAGAAGGTTTGTTGAAATATCGTCAGAATCCCACTTGAAATGAAGGGTTCCAAGCGAGTTTGTCTTTACATTCCAGAGGCACCCAGCCAGCCCGAAGGAGTCGCTCAAGACAGTGAAGAGAATCAAGGAGACGGTAGGACAGTAAAGTGCTTTAGTGCTAACATGCATGAACGGTTATATTCCCCTTGACTAGAAGCACCGAATGCAGCGGAGGAGAACCCATCACCACCTGAAGACGAATCTGGTAAGGAGTTTTAGCGTTCGTACTTAAAGCTATTCCTGCTCAGTTAAAGCTATTGCCATCCGCTTCGACTTACATTGAGGTATAAACCCAAGGCGAGGTAAGACACAGTCTGGAAGAATTGGGAATATGTCGTATGTATCTGTCTCATCTTTTCACCTTCTCTCGGGTTTTTACATAAGTGACCAAAGCCACCAGTGCGCTTGCTTTTCGACCATCTTATTGCTAACGTGAGAACCAGTAAGATAACTGATGTATTGAATATATTGCCCAGTTTCAGAGGAACAACCAGTCGAAGACACTGACCAAAGGACAGGGTCCCAACCACAAAGTGGTAATTATAAAATACAGTGCATGCAAACTTGTGCCTGCGATCTCTGTCTTTGTTCCCAGACGTCCCGGAAGAAAACGAACATGAAGAGGTGCCTGAAGAAGCACCTCAAGAACCGTCAGGTGGCGAAGGAACGGCTCCCGGTAAAATAACTTAGCTGCTATAACATACGTTGCGGCTTTTAAAGAGACATATGCTGAGGTCATTCTGTCTTCCAACCAGAAGGACCACAAGAAGCATCTGATGAGACGCCGCAGACAGGACCTGAGGAAGGATCCCAAGAGGAATCAGGCGAAGGAGAAACTGCTCCTGGTAAATAATACGCACCGTACCTTTCACAACATTTACTGACAGCACACACTATGGCTACCTTGCGTTCCTAGACCAGCCACAGGAGTCTCAAGAAGAACCTGAAGAGAGGCCTCAAGAGGAATCAGGCGAAGGAGAAACTGCACCTGGTAAATAATACGCACCGTACCTTTCACAACATTTACCGACGGCACACACTATGGCTACCGTGCGTTCCTAGACCAGCCGCAAGAGTCTCAAGAAGAACCTGAAGAGAGGCCTCAAGAGGAATCAGGCGAAGGAGAAGCATCCCCTGGTAAATAATACGCACAGTACCTTTCACAACATTTACCGACGGCACACACTATGGCTACATTGCGTTCCTAGACCAGCCACAGGAGTCTCAAGAAGAACCTGAAGAGAGGCCTCAAGAGGAATCAGGCGAAGGAGAAACTGCACCTGGTAAATAATACGCACCGTACCTTTCACAACATTTACTGACAGCACACACTATGGCTACCTTGCGTTCCTAGACCAGCCGCAACAGTCTCAAGAAGAACCTGAAGAGAGGCCTCAAGAGGAATCTGGCGAAGATACCGCTAATGGTAAAACAGTAATGGCATACTTATCATGAAACAAAGCTGATGCTTTACGTTATGGTGTTTTCCCCATCATTTTAGAAGAACCTGAAGAACGCAGGGATGTGCCTGATGAAGGCCCTCAGGAAGGGCCGCGAGAGGAATCCGGGGAAGAGGAAACGGCCCCTGGTAACACGTCCACTCCTTTGTTTCATGAAACTTTACTAACACGTGCCGTTATTTCCCGACTTTTGTTGTTACAAGAACCACAGCCTGAAGACGAGTCCCAACCAGAACGTCAACCAGAGTCGCCGGAACCATCTGCGGCAGAAGACACAGAGTCCCGCGTGATTTGTACGTAACTTTACTGATGTAACGCAAAGTGTTTGCACGTTATATGACTTATACCGATTCCGTGGCAGCGCCTGAAGTGGCTCCAACGCAAGGGTCCCCTGTGCTTCCTGCCACAGAATGCCCTGATGCTGCCGAGTCATGTACTGGACCCAATGGGGTAAGTGTAAACACATGTCAAGAAAAATAAAGTGCACTGCGCTGATCAATGACGCGAAGAATAACATGACTGAGACATCTCTTAAAACAACAGGCTGTCTGTTCCTACCACGGTTCCTGCGAATGCGGCACCTGTGTATGTGAAAGCACTTACAGCGGACGCTATTGTCAAATATGCCCCGTGAGTAACTTCATATGTCAGTCACAGATGTCTATGTTTGTGATACACCTTTGGGATAATAAATCGCTAATGTCCTTTCGGCTGCAGACTTGCCCTCTGCCGTGCCAAGAAATCAGTACATGCGTTCTCTGCAAGGCCTTCAGCAGCGGACCTTTAGCCGGCTCACGATGCCATAATGAGTGTAGCCTCAGCGTGCAGATAGTGGACGACGTCAATGGTGGGTCAAGTCGGTTACAGACACATACTATTGTTAATAAACCGAGGATTATCGTGTAAAGTGCAGTCCACCCTCCTCTCAGTAGTTTATTTTTAGCTTTCTATTCTAGATTTTAGTTACGAGAGTTTAAGGCAGAAATGATCTGTCAATGATTGATTTTCTTACGAATGATTTCTCTTTACTAAATTTTTACTTTGGTTCAAATGAGTCGGACGTTTCTCATTACATGATTAAGTGCAACGGCTATACTCGAATGTGCAGGTTCTGGAAACACGTGCGCTATCCTGGATGAATCAGACTGCAAAGTGTCTTACGCTGTGGACGATTATTACGACTCGGGCGTGGTCACTGTAAAGCGAGAGAGAGGTGAGATAGCCAGTTCTCAATGTGTCTAACATAATGAATGAATTTCAACTCCTTTACAGACTGTCCGACCCCAGCAATGCCACCGAATCTTCTAAGACGTTTCGTTCTCAAGGCGAGAAGGGCTGGCAGAGAGTTTTGGAATTTTTTCAAAGACACCGTTGGTTAGG
>JARGYV010084781.1:0-18738 GCA_029532675.1 Ornithodoros moubata
CTTTGAAGTTCAGCATGGATACATAAAGCGTGCCTCAAGGGGAAGAAGGTTGTACAAGGAACTAGATATACTTGCGAGACATCACTTACAGAGACACACATGCACACAAATGCTGTAGAATGTAAACTGAATGACGCCAAAATTATACTACAAACACTCAATAGTCACTGTGTAAATTTTGTTCAAACGTACATTTAACTTTTCGACTATTGACACAACTTTTTAAGACTCGCCTAAACTATGTCAGCATCCCATATGAGACCAAAGGCAAAATTTTCTTGAAGTCAACATAAGCTCTGATGGCAAAAAGCATGTGACTGAGCGGCAAGATACAAGACTGCTTCCCCAATTGCCCAACTGGAGAACCCAAGTGTTCATATTGTCTCGAAGTCGTCACGACCGATGGAGTCAGTAATTGACCTGCTTCTACTGAATGTTTCTTTGGGCCCACTTTTCTATTTAAGATAGGAGTCGCTGACTCGCCCGCCCGTCGCGTGTGCGGTATCCGAGAGGACAAAGCACACCCTGACGTCCTGCATACGCTTTACATCCAACTCTCAGGCACTGAAAGATGCCTTAGACAGGCTGGAAAATCGTTATTTCAATGTCATGAAGGTTCTCGGGGAACGGTCGAACGGTCAACGACATCTAGCGCTTTCGGCCTTCCTGAGGTTCCTCAAGGGCACAGGTACTGTGGATAAATACTAAGAGTGCAGTGACCACAAACAGGTCAAGTGGACAGTAAAAATAGCACTGGACTCCTCATGCTTAAGAAACCTGCCGCAAGCTCGCGGGCTTACATCTCTATCTTTTCTCTCCTTAAACCCAATCCAAAGGCAAAAGATAGTCTTCGAGGAATTTGTAGATAAAGGATTATTTAATTTTCGTTCTCATCCTCCATAATACACGGCTCCAAACGTGTACACTTAAAACATACTCCACCGGTCATCCCCGCTAACGATGACGCCTAGCAGCTTACCTGTATATACACCATATACCCGAACACAGATATCATCCCGGCAACCAACATAAACACCAGCAGCGCTCGGCCCAGCACCAGCATCCCGCCCAAGCATTCCGAGCGTAGGAGGAGATGACGGGTGCAAGAGCGCTCGACTCAACGGTACAACCTCCGATGGGAAGAGATTAACTTGACGTCCCGGAGGAACACATTCCGCCTCGCACGGCCTCTTGCAGCAGCTGTTCTTGCAAATTATTCGTCGAGCGAAAATGAAATAATAACTGCCGTGCTCTCGTTGCGGCGCCGTGTTGAAGGATCACGAAGTTTTCTCCTCTTTCGGAAGCTTATTCGTAAGTGGCAGCAGGTACCGGCTTCTCCGAATGAGATTATAAATCAGTGAAACGCGTTCGATTGCCCTTGAGCTTAAAGTACTCCGAGCACTGTCATGTCATCTAAGGCGTCGGCTCGACGTGTTTTTGTGTTGATCGATGCCGCATTGTTTGGGCTTCGGGACGGTGTTTGAAGTCGAGCGGCTTTATTTACTTAAGAGTGATTGCGAGGTGCCGCTTTGCTCAGCCCAGTTTGGGTTATTTTATGAGAATCAATCCCAGAAACCTATGTTATAACAACGACATACGCTGTCGGTGGGCGCCGCTGATAATAAAGGAAGCCTGTAAAACTACACGAGCTTCATGCGTATCTGATACCTTTCATTATCATTTTTTTCTTTTTCAGATCTTGTAATATTACGGCGCAAGGTGAAATAGAGCTTCGATGACACAACTTGGTATCATGCAGAGTGCATTTCAGTGAAGGTTTCATGTTTTCTGTGGTGACGGATCCCTTCGTGACTGACACCTTACACAGAACAGGAGACCCACTACTCTTTCCTGTGCCGCCATCATTTTCCCTTTCCCTTTCACACCCCTCCCCTTTCCCATCAGAGCACCTACATTGGACCGTACAATCGACCGTACCTTCCTCTAACGTCCCACGTTATCTGTTTATCCACGAGATAAGAATAAAATACCAGTATCTCAATGACGCGTGTCATCCTTCCACATTGGGAGATCAACAGCGACACAGAAGAAGACTAAATGGGTTACCAGCTAAAGAATATCTATTAGAATAACCCAGCCTTTGATTGGGAGCAGTCCCAACGGGGCATCCTGTTAGGCCTCCCATCGTTCTGGCCCAAATGCCAAGGACGTTCAAGGGGGCTTCACGTACGAAGGCACCGGCAGCTCAGGCGACCAGTATGAGAGGATATCCAAGTATAACGGCTGGGATGATCAGGAGACTATTCGTTTTTCGGAGCGGGTGACACCCGTCTCGTGTATGCTGTTCTGAACAGTATCTTAAGCAGCTTTAAGACATCTACGAGGACCAGGTCTGGTGGTCAAGAACCATAACTGAAACGATCAGAAGTATTTGTAGGGAAGACTGGCGGCTGTTAAGAACAAGATGAAATAAGGTGACTGCATTAAGTACGCGGGGCTGATGAACAGGATTATCCAGGGAGAGAAGCAGACTAAGGACGACGGTTAACGGCTTTCAGTAGCGGTTTTCAGTAGAGTACTTGTGGCACTCCATGAAAACGTGCTCAGTACAGGCTGCAATATGGCTTGAGGTGCAAAAGGCCGTGCTACTGCCACCCAGCTTGTGGCGGAAATATGAAAGGCCTCTCTGACCTCGTGTTTTCTCCAAGAGCTCTAACAAGAAACGTAATATATTAACGTGCCTTAGTCGCCAGATGGCCACATAATATAACGCACATACAGGACATAGTATATATATGAAGTCAAAAAGACATGTCTGGGTAGCTGTCATTTTGTAAAGACAAATCTGTCTTAAGGAACACCTGGTTTGTGTACACGATAGAGAAAAGTGTGTTTCTGTGAATGTTTCCCACCACTTGTTGCTCCGCTGAGCGTAATTTACGCTTGGCAGGTTCTGAAAGTGGTTTACAACCAGGACCGTTCTGGTTGGAAAGTAAATACGAGTATGTAAAATAAATTGGACACTGTAGCCGGAGTAGTTGTAGAGAGCCGGTTTTAGTATCATCCAATCGGCGTTTGCAAAGAACCCGGAAGAACCAGCATATTACAGGTTACGTGTAAAGCTCTTCGCATTAATCGAGGCAGAATATTCCCCTATACGGAACAAGCAGAGCTGCGGTACTATACGGCTGAGCTGCATCTCCACTGCTACATTGCCCGTCCCGTCGATACAGCAGAGGGGACGCCCTCTTTTCTCATTAGACTCGATGAATTCCACTACCAGGACGCACAAAGGACATTTCTATGTTTACACTGGGCGGCCTTTGCTCAGGTGAGCACGGAAGCGGACGGCATGCACGTCTTCTGTCTTCAAGTGAAGACACAGAACTTTATGTAGCGCAGACTTTTCATCAGAAGTGTTGTTGTTGTTCTAATTGTTGGCGACATCAGCAAAAATTACACATTACTACTTTCATGTGCGATAACTCATACACTACACTACAAAGATAGATAAAATACAACGATGCACTTGGTTTGCCGTCACTCCAACCACCGCCCACGAATGGCGGAACAGTAATCACAATAGCATATGCCGTTTTGTATATGCCAAGTATTTTGCATAACAATCAGCACTTTGAGCTCTTGGCTTGACCCTGGGCTGCTTTAACGCTTCGAAACAGCGATGAGTTGCCAATGCAGAGAGACCGGCTTCGCGCGCGCAGCTCACGCTCAAAATCAATGAACGCGAACGTTAACAAAAGAGCAGACTTCCTGTTGGCGTTTTTAAAAAGAGAGCCACTATGTCGCCATCGGGCTCACTTTGAATTTTGCGCCCGCGTGGAAGCAGGTCATCCGTGGATTAACAACGTCGTGTTTGTGCCCAACACGGACAAAGGTAAGAAGGCAGTGCGTACATTATTTTACGACGAAACACTGTTATCTGGGGTCCTGCGTATGCTATATGATAATTAGCAGGAGAATAATGGCTTACGATGACTGATTTCGCTGTGCGCGAGCGCAAGTGATAAGCCATTGCATGAAGCTTCTGTGCCTGGAGTGAGCCATTCGTTCCGTTATCGTTCGCCCTTTCATATTTTACATTTACCCCTATATTACAGAATTTCTCGATCGATGTGTTACGAATTATCAGAAACAGTTGTTAACTGATTACCCAACAATAACAGCAATAAATGATGATGATGATGTGGGGAGATTCGCCGCTAGCGGTGCGGTACCCTACCCCATTACCACGAACGGTGTGCCAAGTGGGTAAATGAGGCTTCAATTAAGCCAGCCCTCATAACTGATTTACCCAGCTTTCGCATTTGATTGAGCATTTGGGTTTAGCGCTATTAAGAATGCAGATATGGATCTATGGCGTCCTCCAATGAGAGAGGAAGATTTAATAAAGACTGTGGGTTACCCCCCAAAGAAGTTCGAACGAACCGGACAAGCATTCATCTGGCTTCCCAAAATCTATGTCCTTGACCTTACAAGCTTGGATGTTGTCGTCGACGTTGTTTTCTCCATTCACGCCGAGCCACTGGCGCCAGAGGAATCGCGTTTATTGATTCTCCAGAGAACGTTTCCTCAAATAAGTTCGATGAAATATTGCCGCCCGGGTTTCTCGTCTGGAATATACGCAAATCCGGACACGAAAAATAAACGTCCTTCAAGCCATAATGGTGATTCGTCTGCGGAAGGAATGGTAGGATCCCGCGTGTAGAAAGCCGTCTGTCCCATTCTCGTCATACGCATTTATAGTTTGCTTCACGCTGAGAATATCTTGGGCTTCTATTTTCGCCTTGCGGATATACGAGACAAAGCACACATGAGTTGTACGTGCAACTACCACACAATGTGTGTCAGTATTTAGCATTTCATACCTGCCTATGTTGTCATCTTATGTAATGAACGAAGCAGGCTAAAATATTTTAGATCATAGTTATGGCACAACTTAATGTATAGAGACATCGCTATCCTCTATAACAAGAGAGAACGTGGTGTCACACACTAACCTCAGGGCCGCTACATACACAAGCCAAGTCCTAGTTCTCGTTAGACATTCCAAGTAAATTGCGCAAGGCTGCAGCATGTGTGAAGCCGGCGAAAGTGAAGTTGTCGCGAGGCAGAACAAAGCATGTTTCAACGTGAGTTTCAACATCACATTCGGGTTCGTCACAAAGGGCGCCAAATGCGTTTTCAGAGTCTTCCATCCCACACACAGAAAAAAACTTACAGTGCAAGATTCGAAGCGGGATCGAAGACGTAGGATTCGAAGGGAGATGTCGAGAAATGATAAGAAAACACAGCAGAATGCTGAAACTGGAACGACACAAGATGAGAGCGATCTCATTGGTTCCGCGCCGAGATGCAGCAGGATCTAATCTCACTTTTTCAGTATTATTTCCTCTGTGATTGTGCGCAAGGCAGCAGCATCTGTTTACGTTCGTTGTGCTGTAACCTGGTAGATGCGTGGCCTGAGGTAGAGCGTCAACGGTGAAGCCTCACGTTAGACGTATATCGTGAGACGAACAAACTAAATCCTACGAGGAACCACGCACAACGAACCAGCTTTGTTTCCTCGCAACAGCAAAAATGTTACCGCCAAACGTATTATTTCAAATACCCCAATGACGCACAGCAAGACAAAGGCCAAAAGGAGCCAAGTGACGTGTTTCCATGTCGATCGCAGAGAATCGATTGTGTCGCCGAGAAGTTTTATCGCAGGCTCAGTGACGTCAGTCACCATCGTCCTGACGCAAAGGAACCAGTTGCTCCGTCCCCTGCCTGCAGCCCATACTCTCGGATTGTTTTATCACGCAGGATTACGTATTTCTTTCGGAGTCCACTGGATCAGTGTCCGCAAATCGATTATTTTTGTTCACTCAGCGCATGTTTACGCAAGCCACAGTCCTCCCAAGTAAGCCATATCATATGTCTTAGTACCACAGCTCATAAAACAGTGCTGGCATTAATTACCAGTTAAATACAGCATTCACACTATAGGCATCACAACATTCGGGCTGCAAAGCATTAACGCTGACTATTTAAACACATTTACTAAGTTCACCGAGTGACATGCTGATAAACTGCGTGCCAGAAGGCACCGTCAAGAGCTTCTAGCGCTGGGCACGTCTTTTTGACACTAGCCATGCAGACACGAACTCGACAGTGCACTCCACATGCTGCCACTTTCCGTGCACATTAATCACCGGGGAAGAAAACTTTTCTGCGATGCCGTGCTCTGCTTATACTCTCCAGCAGCAATGCCATCTAGCCTCCCCAATTTATGACTTCCCGCATGAAGTAAACTCAAAATGTCGTTCTTGAAATCCTGCTTAAGAAAAACGTAAGAAGCGACAGAAAACGAGAATCGATCGTTTGTTGAAGTACTCAGTTTTACACCATCAACAGAAAACGCCAAACAGATTTTTTTTTTGCAGACGTATATCTGGTGCACCAGGATGCACACATGCAGTTATCGCGAAGTCTCGTACACCTAACCGGTCTTACCGGCTGTTCCGCGCGAGAGAGCGAGAATCTGCAATATATATACAATGTAACTTCATCAGAACATCTTCACCATCTTATAATCACATGTTTCGAGCGGTCTTTCATTACAACCGTTCAGAACTCTGAAGGAAATTTGCTTCCGCGGTATTTATCAGCCCCAGAGTCTCTCATCGCTTATTATGTGGTAGGTACCTCCTTCCGCGCTCAGGAAATGGGAAAACGAACTACTTAGCATCGTTATCCCGGTGCTGGGGCTTCTTCACAATGAGTGAAAGGGCACAAAATAATGTCGCAGCGCTTTATGTGCCGGCTATCATCGGAAATCTGCAGCCACCTATATACAGAGAAGGAACGCGTTTCTAAGAGACCATTTCCTCTGCTTTAGCAAGCTTTAGTTCGCGCTTGAGCATTTGTTTCATGTTCCGGCACTTTCGCACCCTTTCTGCGCCAAAATGGATGGCTCGCCATTCGTTTGAACGACTGGCCGAAAAGCAATCGAAGGACTTTCGACCGCAAAGAGATGTTCGTAGGCACGTTTCCTATGGAAGCTGCGACTCATGTTCAGCTGAGCGGTCGAAGAGCCTCGGTAGGGACAGCTAATTTCGAATGAGGTATATTTTGAGCTACAAAACTGTTTCTCAAGGAGCGAAAGAGAGAGTTTTGGCCTTATTCTTCACTTTCTAGTTGTTGCTGAGGTTGGCAAAGCTGAGAGAGAGAGGGGTGGGGAGATAAACGCGGACATTGAACGGTAACATTGCGATAATACCTCCAATCAGCAACCAAAGGGACGAAGGTTCGAATCCCAATCACTTTACGTCGGTTTCACTTAGCTGATACAAAGGAAGATGATTTGTTTGTCCCAGGGGTAAGCAGAATTCAACATCTTCATTCTTCGTTGAAATCGGACACATGGAATTAAAGTGAACAATATCACGGACTACACAACAGTCTTATTCTATGCTACCACTTTGAAAAATGTCTGGTGCGAGTAGCGGACCGAATGGCTGCAGATTCAGCGCTTATATCTTGGAAATATTATCTTCCGCAGATGTCCCCGAGCTCTCGGGCTGTGGTCAGTGTCCTCTGGCTTCCCGTTCTTGGAGCGTTTCTTGTGGGAAGCTTCAATCAGGTATGACCTCACATTCTTCGAACGACCTTCCTTAGCAAAATATGAGCGAATATGCCGCATCGTATTATCTATTCACCCTCCTCTCCCCTTCTGGTTAGAACGTGCGGATGTGCATGCTGTCACAGGCGTCGTCTCTGCAGGTGAGCCTTCAACACACTCGGAACTAAATTATGCTCTTCTGTGGTTTTTAAGTGCGGTACAATAGCTCCCTTTTTCCTGCGGTGGTAATAATAAAATATTAAATAGATTGGCAAAAGTCATATACTGCCTGTCGTCCTAAAAGCATACCGCGCTTAGTTCGAAGTTTAATACCAGTCAAGTCAAGAATATATATATATATAAAAAAAGGTCTGCATAGTTAAGAAACTATTTGCTTTTACCTCTGCGGCCCACCGACCCTCATATATGGCCTCTGCCGCTAAGACGCTCTTCCAGTGAGTGCATTTTAATGAAAAGCGCTTAAAGAACGACACACATAAAATAGATCCCAATATTGTTACACTGCTGCGCGTATACATATGGTCGAGGTCCCTAATGATCAAGACATCATTAGAGACAGGCCTGTGCTGCTTTCTCCCACGCGTTTGACAAAGAAAAAAAGCTAGATTGTGACCAATCGCAGCGAATTACAGGCTCTAATAAGCTTCAAAGACGAGACTTGTGGAGAGAGACCGAACTATGGCACTACAATCAGCCCACCGCGATTCTTCACCAACTGCCCATTTTCTCTCATGCTAGGCAGGAGATTTCTGTGATTACAGTGTACGCGTGTAGTCACAAACCATTCTATTGAAACCTACGAAAGAAAAAACTAAATTTAAAAGATCCTGTCAGCATTCGCTTACTGGTTTTTATTCGTCCTTCTTTGTTTTCAGAGTCAATGCATCCTTTGCAATCAGCAAAAGTACAACGCGGCGGTAAGCTCTCTTAGTTCTTACACCACACATTTCAGGCACATCCAAAAGATTGGAGGAAATTTAGATCTCCTATAGCGGCGAAATATTCCACCCTATCATTATAGCATATGTTGCAAATAAAAGCACAAAAAGAAGAAGAAAAAAGAGATCACATTCTCAAATTACATCGCCAACTACTTGCTCCTAACAGTTGTGCTTCGCTGACAGGTAATTTCTTTTACTGGCCTGCTAAATACTAATTAACATTACTAGAGTAAAACACACAACACGCAGCTCCTGTTCAATCACACATCATCTACGGACAAGCCCAGACTATGTTAGGGGTGGATAACTAAAACCACGGAGACGAGCACGCACCATTTTCTTAATTACCTTTCTTGTTTAATATTCCGCTGATGATCGAGCATTGCATACCCTGAGGACGTTGCAACTGATGTTGTTACCATAACTTATCGCAACCCAGCGGCTGGATTGCTATTCTAGAAACTTCTTTTCCTTTCCTTTCTTCCTTTTTTTTTTAAATTAATCCCGAGGATGTGTGGCCCTCTTCCGTATAGACAGGAAATAATATATCCTGCACCAGGCAAAGTACCGCATTCGGCTGCAGGAAGAGTTTGCTCGTCATCAAAATATTGAGACATTTTCAAATTCCCCGCACCTTAATCCTACGCTTAGTGAATGTTATATAACCCTAGAAAGGATCTATCTATCTTCGACGCTATCTTGGCTCTGAAAAGATCAAAGGATTGTGCCACTTTGGCTGTTGGCAGAAGAGTACAAGCCATGCTGTAGAGCGAGGATTATTGGAATCACAGATGACGCCGGCGCCGAACGTGCGACATACCGCAGCGAAGCAGCGGAAATGCCTTTTCTCGAAAAGTCCTTTTCTTTCCTGCTTTCTTCAGAGTGAGGAGCTCGTGTTAAATCATATTTTGTAGTTGCTTCTTACCGAGTATATCTTATTTCTCGCTGACGGTATACTTTGGTCTTTTCATATCGTTTTCTTCCCTTCCTTGGTCTCTATACGCGCTGCGACATACAATTTCTCGTTCTTTAGTAAAATATTTCAAACTCATTAACTACTAGTATGCAGTTGATGAATTTCAGGAAGCAAAACAAGAAAGCTCTTAATCATGCGTGCATGTCTTATCACAAAAGCTAATCTCGTTAGCATTAAACGCAAAGTACTGGTTCACCATAGCACAGCGTCAATCACCATTAAAAATAGTATTCTGTGAACTGATTGGTTCTCGCACTGCTATGCAGTGAAGTTGTCTTTTGCGTGAAGTCCACCTTCAAGCAACGACGCGACAAAAGAAATTAAAAAGTTAATAAATTAGTATATCGAGGAGCACCTGTGAGAAGTCATCACGCTTAACTATTGCTTAATAGCATCTTTCAAATGTTGCATTTGCAGCGGCATGCAAACAATTTGTTTCCTGGTGAAAATCGTGTGCAACTCCGTCAAGGCCTCGTTGCTACTTTTTTTTTTTTTCATGAACTTCCTTACACGCACTCCACTCAAGCAACATCAGTACAAACAGTGTCCCACCAGGACCTGCTATATTTGTTCCCACTTTATTGTACATCATTGTGAACGCGAGTCAGGCGGGAGGTTTATTGCATCCATGTCATTAACTCTACCCCCCTTTTTTTTTTCGTTTGCAGATTGTTTACGATCCTTCTCGTTACGTGCACCCCAGTATAATAAGACAAGGCACCACATATTGAAGTGTGAAACACCTCTTAGATGTTCTCTGAATTTACCCCTTGCGCAATAATGATGACAACACCTCTTTCATCAGGCGTAGACCAAGTTTACTTCTGTCTCTTTATCTTCTTTTCCAGGTGAATGGCTGTACACGACAGGTACGTCAAAACACACGTCTTCGTGTTTCAACTGTAATTTTGATGGTCGCTGTTTTTGAACCCGAGTATGAATACGATGATGGCGTTTTTCTTCGTTGCGTTTGAGAGCAGGGATTACCGACTCCGCCTTGAAATGAATGCCCGAATTACTCGACTTTTACTAGCGAAAGTATAAAGCCCAAAATATATGGCTTTGACGGGTTCCCCTTCAGGTGTCAACTCCCAGCGCGTGGCACCGAATCAGGATGTTGCTGGTTGATTGTATTCACCGCATTGTCGACAACTCGATTACATACCATCTGCGCAACAGCCGCGTTCATTGAAGCCACGTGGGGACAAGTTGTCATCTAGAACACAATCGGATGAACGACAATTATATGAGCATGGCGTTTCCGCTTCCTGCATAGAAACCGCGACCGGAAACATGACCGCTGTTGCAGTTGTAAGCACGTTTGCATGCAAGAAAAAAACAGATTTATGGGTACTGCCATGAATGAAAAGCTGCTGGACCAAATGCTTCCTCTGTTCCATGAACACGTGACGCTTGCAAGTAAAAGTAAAGAAAAGGAAACAGTCCTGTGTTTCGGCCAACACAAATCTGGGATGACAGAAGTGACATCTTTGAAAGACGTCCAAGGTCGTGTCGTCGTTAGGTTATTTTTGCTCGAACAGAAGCTTGTTCATCGTAAAGATTACTGCCACTAGTCTGCTTGGCTGTCCGCCACTTGATCTTTCTTTCGTTGCAATTTTTTATACGGTTTTGTACTCAACAGAAATAAATACATAAATGCCTAGTGTGGACAGGATATAGGGACCACCGTACGGGATGAGAACAACCGGTTTAATGATCGAGAGCGCGAGTATTATGACGACGGTGATTGATCTTTCTCACACGAGGAGCAGTCCCAGCGCAATGTCTGACGTTCTTGAACAGTGTTGCGTCTCGAAGTAAAAGGACGACGCATCCGCAGTAATTTACAGATTACTACAGATGACAGAGCACGTAGCTCTTTTTAACTGTAGTCTTAAGGACTAATCAGCGAACACGTCCTTCTTCATCGCACATTATCTTAGTGATACGTAGAACTGATTTTCGCGTACAAATAATGAACAAATAATAATTTCGGTGACAAATAATGAAGCAGCTCTGTTCAGGGCAGTGAAAGAGCCAACTGCATTATCCGATAAGATATCAGAACACACGAGGCCACATCATTACCACAATTACGATCCAGGAGACTTTATACTATTATTTCCTTCTCTTACGAAAACAAGCAGAGAAGCTAAATAACAGAGGTGATCATACGATTTATGACGGCCTTCCCAGTGTGCTGCCCTAACACAGCTGTGTCGTGCATGCATGATATCGAGGGACACAAATATTTGTGTGTGACTGCGCAGCAAGCGCTGCCTTACGAAGTCTCACTGAGGACTTCGAGGATCATCAGAGTACGTTGGGAAGCTTTTAGTTCTTCAAGAAACTGGGTGGGAGTACCCACTGGTCACGACAGGAATGTCTTTAATATCATCGTCTGCTGCATTTCCATCGTCGTACGGAGTGTCCCTCTGAATCCTATTTGTCTTTGCCGAAAGATTCACGATCTGCATCCAAGTTCCTCTTCTTTATCTTCTGCTTTAGTTCTAGCTTTCCCCTGGACCGCAGGCTACCTGTTTTATAAATGATCTTCTCCGAGGGCCCTGCCGCAGTCTTCACGTGCTTCACTTTAGTTTCAGTTGCCTTTTACGCGTTTGCAACACAAAACAGACGGGGCTTACGTGGGAGAAAAATCGTTAGTGCGTCGGAATATTTTGGGGGAGACTTCGACTTGCTCCTGTTCCTTTTTCAGAACTCGCTTCCCTCAAACATCACGCAAGAAGAAGCCTTCTGTATTCTGGCTGCCTGCATTGATGTGAGTGTTCATCAAGTTCCTAATGGGACGCATTTCTATCAGGACACGCGTATGGCGTACTATAAGATCTGCCTGTTATCCTTCTCGCTACGGAGCCCCCACACTCCTTCCTGTTCCTCCTATCACTAAGATTGTCATAGGCATAGTTTCGTAAGCGCTTTGCTTCACCTGCTTCCCATTCTGTCCCGGCATTGCAGTCACATAAAATGCTATAAACAGAGCGTTCTACGCACGACGAACTATCACCATGTCATATTTCATTCCTTACCGTCTTCCCTTTGTACCATATTTGACGTTGCAAAAGCTATACGGGCTTCTTTCCTTCCCTGTCCTTGTCTAGTATATATATAACCGCGAACAATGGCTGCAAGGTATGACTTATTCTTGGCTTGACTTGACTTATGGCACTCCCAGAACCCAAGGCAAAGCCCAGTGGTGCTCGGGAAGAGGAAACGCCGTGGGGATGAAGAGGAAGAAGGGAACGTCGTCGACGAGTATTACACTAACGTTCTCTTCGAAGACTACGACGATGATGACGGTGGTCTTGAAGACGGGAACATTTAGTTCTGGCTGAGGGGTTGGTTGAAAGCAGGGCAGGGACCTGGGGTTTGTGGGATGAAGACGTCATATCCATGTTCACAGAATAGCGCAGGCTACTTTGTTGTCTGCGTTGCCTCGGAAGAAGAAAGTTTCGCACTGCGTGCTCGTAATTGGTATTGGACATGGTCATTAGTGCGAGAGTTCGTGATGAGAAAGTTACGTAATGTGCTGTGAATATATATGTTGTTCTTTACCGTTATAAACATAACGCACAATAACATTTCAGACACTTCTTTCGGTACAAGCGCCTTCCCGTAAGTTACGTTAAAGATTTCGACAGGGAAAACTGACCGCTTCTAGCTGACATCGAGTGGACACAAATATTCTGCTAACGTTGTATACAGCAGTGAAAAGGAATATCAGTATCATGCCATTGATCAGTACTGGTAATGAAGATAACAAAAGTACGGTCGCGACCGTTTCACGGTTGTTTGAGACAGCAAACGAGCTCACGTTTTGCTTCATATATTCTTTGTGGTAATAAACATTCGTCCATTTTCGTACGTTTGACGCAGAAATATCCTTCTACGGATCATAAAGCACTGGATATTTGCCTATGCATTGCATGCGCAGTCTGCCTCAGCTAGATTTAACCATGGTTCTGGAAGAATGACCGCTGCATGCGAACGAAGCAAAGCCTGCATTCAGCTGTTGCATACCCAGAAGCATGTTTATCTTGTAACTTATCTTGGTAACATTCGGTTTATTTTATGCATGCGATGCTCACCACCCCGTACATAAAGAAAAGAAAAACGCCAATGTTTGCCGAATATATTACCTATTTTTATCGCCTATGTTTTATTTGATTTATATCTACTGGATTTCACTATACACTACCGAAGATAAACGCATAATCGTAGCTATGGGGTGGTGGGTATGTACTATGAAATGCGATTGCTGTGGCGCTTCCGAGACACGTTCAAATACAGCCCTCCATTACTTTGTTAGAACCACGTTCTCTTCATACTGGGACATATCTGCTATAAGCACAATTTTTTACACTTCACGTTCACTTCGCCTCACCGGAAAGACAGAGTATACCTGTCAGACGGCTTTCATCTTTACTTAGTGAGTCACAAAATATTGCCCAGTTTTTCGTTAAAGGAGGCAAAATGAAGGCCACCTTTTGTGAAAAACGTGCCTTTAGCGCCAACCCCAGCGGCACTATGAACTCATGTTTTACGAAATAATAAAAATGGCGTAAAGAATGTCAGCTCCCTCTTTCTTGCTGCTTCTATGTCGCATAGCTCTAGGCAGAGTGAACTTTCTCAACCATAGCCGTTTGGAAGGAGACGGCCGTCCGCACGACCAAGAGTTGTGCGCACCAGGACTGCTTCTATATACTTTACCTATCTCTCTTATCTTATATGACGTGTAGGGGAAGATAGATTCTGCTATGCTCCACCAGAGGGTGAGCGGCCAAGGAATTTTTGCAAGATATATAGCACTTTCTTATCAATTACTATAGATTACAAGTGACTTGACTTGAATAGACTTGATTCTTTTAAATCTTATCTTTTCTCCAGCTGAAGTTAAGAAAACGTTCTCCTATTTCTTTCGTGCATAGTCGTTATAGTAGCTTTCAATCTTTTTACCATCACACATACACGTATACCAGAAAAAAAAAAAAAGCTCGGGAATCAAAATTTTTGGCTCGACATGTGACATTCTGTTGCTGCCAACTTTTGGAAATACGCATAATCTTTCCTTGAAGGAACGACACAGCACTTCGGTGTTAATATACTCTCACAGCTTTCCCCTGACAAGTCAAATGCCAGAAATGACAATATCAAAGAGAAAGAAAGACAAATACAACGAAGGAGAAGGCGAATTGGAATATCAAAAAGGAGAGGAAAGAAACGCATTCCCCATGCTCATCTAAAGTGAACAGTCGTTGTTTCATTGCTTTATTGACTTCCATTCTTTCACGAAGGCCTAAACTCGTGATGTATACTGTGACTCAAAAAACACGTTCGACTCGCTCATTTGAATTGGCTCTAACATTTCTTTCCTGAATTTGCTAAACTATCCCAGAGAGCTTGACAGAAAAAAGCTTTTTTCGAATTCTAGGCAATTTCACAGGATAAATAGTCCTTCACGCGCTGTTCTAAAATCTTGTGCCCTCCCCAAATAGCCCTCATGCAATTCCCTTTAGTTCCACCAGTCAGTGCCGCGACGTCAAGAAGGGAGTCCGTAATTGCATCGCAAAATGCCCAGTATAATCAACGCTGTTTCACGTTGAAAACGGGATCATAGGTCTTTACACTGGAATGACTCCGCTTCCCTTTTACCGCTAACTATTATCCCACCTTCGCTTGAAAGTTGATTGTGTTGGCAAGCAGTAGCGAAATGGAACCGAGGTGTGAACCCTCCTTCGAGAGAGACAATAAACAAACAAGATATATACCTTCAAAAAATTCTGTCCACAGATATTGCAGTCTTGAATTGCAGTGACACTGAACTTAAATAAGAAAGATATTCGAGATTGCTTAATTCAAGCATATGGAAGTTGGTATGGCTTGTACGCGCAATTATGCCTAATGACGCCAAGTGGGTTGTTAACTGAAAAGTGAACATAACTTTCATTCAGAGAAAATAAAAGACATGCTAGGAAGAGCTTGAAACTGAAAAAAAAAGAAGAAAAGTTTGTGCTAGAGAAATTGAAACGAAGCGAGATGCAGAAACAAAATTAATGAAACCGCCTCCCCTTGTGGCGAGTCAAAGTGTGACTCCGACAAGCTCGTACAGCAGCCAGATCATAATTCGTTCTCACCATTGTTAACTCCATCCTGATGCATAAACATAATGAGGCGCTGGAAAAACCCCAGTCCGAGAAAAAAAAATCTTGGTAGAAGACGACGCACCGCAAAGTAAGGATACGGGGAAAAAAGAAAAGAAAAAAAAGACGACTGCGCTACGACACTGCTACCAAAATATTCCAAGTCGAAGAAAAGATTACTTGAATGGCTGAATACTGATATTGCGATATTATAGCCTCGCTCCGTAGTGCTGCCAAGACAAATGACACGCTGTCAGTGTGAGAAGGCGAAAGAGAAATCCGACCACGCTGCGGTTGCGAACTGTTGCTCGGTCCCCAAGAGGGCGGAAGCTCCATATTTCTTGCTAATATTCTTTTGTGCCGTTAGTTTCGAGAACAAAAAGAGCAGAAGACATAGCACACTTTCAAGAGTAACGTGGAATCCAGATGGTAGTTAATCAGACCCTTCGTAAGGGATATCGTCTTTTCGGGGATGTCTCATTGATGCGCCTTCTGAGACCTCGACCAGTGTTTATGGGAGGAGTCAACGTGCTTGTCTCCTGCAACTGTTTCTCTTCGTCGTCTGCATTTATGCGCCTGCATTGCTCGCTACAAACGCGAACAGTAGGAAGGTTATGGCCACACCGCGGGACATTCAGAGGATGCCCATAACCTTGCTACTGTTAGGGTTTGAAGCGAACAACGCCAGCGCGACAAAGCAGACGCGAACATTCAGACGATCAACTGAAGGGGTACTTCCTTTTTTCCCTCCCTTTTTTACTAAATCTCTCTCTGGTTTTACGATCGAGTGACATGTTCTTTACTTTGTACATTACAGGCCTGGGTCACATGGATACGAGTTCTGGGGGCCCCATAAATCGCCCTTATCCAGATGTCAGTCATATAATGTCCGCATTGCGAAAGACGAGGAAAATTTCGCTTACCAATGTAAATGTGCATGGTCACATAGGGTTGACCTAGACTCATTAAATTTGTTGACTCAACAAATTTAGAAACTCTGACTCTGGTTCCTGTTTTCCGCGTCATTTGACTCCAGAATTCTCTCTCTTCGACTTTGTCGGCGCTGCATTTCACAAGTCGCGCATCTCAGTCACCGGTTTCTCGACTTATATGAGAACATATGGCTAACAGCTGCGAGCACGATATGAATATCCTTTGTAGGAATTCCTTCTAAAGAAGCAAGAAAGGGTTTCGATGAAACTTCGCTCAGAGCTATTAGCTAGGGGGAAATAAAAATAAAAAGCGTACAGGAACTCAAATACAATGTACAAGCCAATTGTGAAGAAAAAACGACGTCCGGGTTCGACTTATGCGCCTGTTTGACAATGAATGAATAAAAAAAATGTAGAGAGTATCGGTGATCTCTTCGAGAATGTTCCAGTCGGTTTAAGCGTGTCAGCCACCCAATATCTAAAGCGGGTTTGGTCGTTCTTTCTATATTGTCATTGGGGTTCCCTTGCACTCACGCTGTGACTGTGAAATGTCCTCACTCACTACGTCCATCCCAGCGCTACAGTTGACAGAGCCACGAGTCAAAGAACGTACTCGTAATTCACGTAAGTACATTGCGAAAAAACGTAAGAACGTGAGATCGCGAATGATCGCGTGAGATCGCGTGAGTTTGCGAGAAGGAAACATCAGTTTTGGAAGTCTGGATACGGGAAGGCCTCTTTTTCTTACGTCACACCGCGTTTAGGAGCAGACGTGGCAGAAGTAATTTTCGCGATAAATAAAAACAAATACACACATAACGAACGTACACAGCGTAACATATAACCACATAATGAACACTTCGACATGACGTGCCGTCCCCAGTAATATTTAACACCTGCTGATCCTCCGTACACCGACTTTCCCGCACCTCCGTCTTTGTTTCCATCCCAGACACCTCATCCCAACAAAGTTGACGCTTCCTCCCTCTTCTTCCCTGCTCTTCCTCCTCTCTTCCCCGGTTTTTACTCTCTCCCATTCCCCAGCAAGCCTTCGATTGGCTCTGCTTTCCCCACTCCCCTCATTTCTTCCAACGAGCGCCACAGCGAGAGAGTGCTCCGCAAAAGTCATTCCGTGAGTACCGGCTGGTGCAGCATACTTCGTCCCAAGTTCGCAACTGCAGATGGACAACTAGGAATAGAATGATCTTAAATTCTTGAACAAAGCCACAGCCAGTATGGAAGACAACAAAGGATACAACTCCTCCGTGGCTTACCAGCTCTTCTCTGCCAATCATACGCCGCAGTACCAACCGGATACCAGCGAACCTCTTACCACGGTGGTGACCATGACCATCGTGTACGCCCTCATCCTTGTGACAGGGGTGACCGGGAACGTATGCACTTGCATCGTGATTGCGCGGAACCGGTACATGCACACCGCAACCAACTTTTATCTGTTTAGCCTCGCCATTTCGGACCTGCTGTTGCTACTCCTTGGATTACCGCAGGAAACTTACCAGCTCTGGCGAAAGAACCCTTACGTGTTCGGCGAGGCCTTCTGCATCATTCGAGGCATGACCTCGGAAATGTCGACGAATGCGTCGATATTGACGATAACTGCGTTCACAGTTGAACGATACGTTGCGATATGCCATCCCTTAAAAGCTCACACCATGTCGCAGCTGCCGCGTGCGATCCGTTCTATCGTCGGTATATGGATCGTAGCGGGAACATTCGCCTTACCGTTAGCGCTGCAGTTCGGTATCATGTACGAAGTGGGCGAGAATGGTGTGCAGATACCGGAGACGGCGGAGTGTATGCTCAAGCATCCCGTGGAGCATGCCTTTACGGTGTCAACGGTGTTGTTCTTTGTGTTGCCCATCAGTGTGATATCAGTGTTGTATGTGTTGATCGGTATTGAACTGAGAAGGTCGTCGGCGCCGAGGGATAGATCGCCAGAGATCAACGGCAGTGCCAGAGGGAATAAAGGCTCACTGAAGACGCCCAGGTATACTGGCGGCGGATCTAAACGTGCTGTGGTCAAAATGTTAGGTGAGTTCTGCGAGGGAACATTGTGAAATATTTCTTGATAATGTTGCTCTTATGTAGTATTAGATTAAGTAAT
>JARGYV010084782.1:0-16282 GCA_029532675.1 Ornithodoros moubata
GTACGCCCACCGTTTCCAGCAAATGAGGTCAGGAAAAGATATCATTCGGAATGGCGATTGGTCATCGCCGTGTTATGCGGTGAAGTTCTGTTTTTGGAGTGTAGCTGCCCGAAGATTGCCAGCTTTCAGCGCTAATACGCAAATGAGAAGAAAAATGGATGAAACCAGAACAAAAGTGGAGTGACCTTAAACGTGACTCTAACCCGGAGCAATGTTTGATGCATAAAGCCTGCAAAAGCAGGTCTAATAACAATTTTTTTTTTGTTAAAAATGTGTTTTCGATCAAGAGTAACATCCTGACTGAGAAGAGACCTGTACGTGATTCAGTATAGTCGCTATGTTTCTTGTGGCAGCCCATAGCGGCACAGCAGGTTACCGCAACCGGCAGCCAACGAATTATCGTAATGGGCGCGCCCATGATCAAAGAAGGCGCGAGAGCTTTTCGTGCGTCGTCACTTCTCTTCACGTCGATAATGAATTTTATCGCGAAATATTTGCTGAAAATCACAATTTCAGCATTGGGGAACAAATGACGTCTCACAAACGACTGATAACAAATGTTTGCTTAGGGGGCGCGATGTGCTCTCGTGTTTCTGAAAAAAAAAAAATATTGGTTCCATGTAACAAAATTTTTCAAGTTCCTTCGGTCTGCAGGTTTGCCGAGAACTGTTCCAACACGCATCCCACGCCTTCCTACATCTATACTATAAACGACAGCCTCGTGACAAAGGCTATAGGCAGCGACATTTGTCAAGCGAAACGAAATGCCAGGAAGGGCACACACCCAAGGATGCAGGGTCGTGTGGAGGCCTGGCTACCCTTTCCCCTCCCGTCAAACTGTCAGCCCTAACGGTGACATCGGTGACGCGACTCCAACACGCGCATCTGGAAGTCACAACATTGAACGTAATGTTGTGAAACCGTCATATCAGCAGCAGCAACACTTTGTCGAAATATATATATATACGTATTGCGCATTGAAGGGCATTTAGGAGAGGAGGAGGAATGTAGTAATGTCGCGTGTTAATCTCAGGATGCTCTGTCGGATTCGCAGAGTAGCTCGGTTAGAAAAATGGTACAGCCTCAAAGCGGAACTTCACGATAACGGAACTTCAGCGGATAGCTGGCAGCTAAGGGAACAGACGACAGACGTTTGCTTGCAAGTAAGCGCTGAACCTGCAATTGGTGAACACAGCTGTCGTCTGCAAACACAAGCTACGCTTTGTTCGATGCGAAAGCTACTTTGTCCACGCAGCCGTTTTAGACTTTGGCTCTTTTTATGTTTGATTCTTCCCTACTAGCAGCCATTACTTACACAGTGCAGACATCGTCTGCTATCTAAGTAGGCCAAACCGAAACTGGCGCCGATGCGCAGGAAGCGGAAACACAACAGAGGGAGGCCTGCATTCTTTTCACGTCCTTGAGATGGGGAACGACAAAAGGGTGATGCGTTAGTACAAGTGTTCGTCTCATTAGCAGGACCGCGGACAGCTTCATTACAAGAGGCTCCATTAGCATTCTTTAACGCCGGGCCAGATGCCCGGGCAGACATTCATTGTGTGCACCTACCCACCCCTTCTACTTCCGTGTTGCTCACAACGCATTTCTCGGAAACCCTTACAAGTTGCTTCATTAGCTCGTAAAACGGGCCGTGTTTACGAAGCCGTGTTCTGGGGGACCAGCAAATGAGCTCACTTCCTTTCTCTCTCCCGCGCTGTCTCCGTATTAAAGCGGGCCCAAAGGGCTGTATTAAGGGACAATGCTGCGAGAAATGACGCTTTATTCCCAGGAGGTGCTTCCAGGAACTGAGCTTCGCAATCTGCAGGTCGCCCGTTTCTTACCCTCCTGTCACCATTCGTATTCACTTTTTATTCTCTTTTTACGAGACTTCTGGAGTAGTTCGTCGGTTGACTTTAAAAGGAACGTACATCCTTTTTCCAGCTCGGGCGACCAACGAGGTACAGGCCTTGACGTTTCTGGGACGAAGGAAGTTTCCGCGGTGAAGAAAGAGGTCTAAAATTAATTCACCCTGAGAATAGGACTTCCCCGCACGACACGGTTAGAGCCAATCATAACTCATCGTTCGTTTGACCCGATTGGTGGTAAGTGGTTGGAGCCCGCGTATTCGTGCATAACTGAATGTGGGTCTCAGTAAAGGCGTAGCCCCAGAGTTTATGACGTATCACGTACGTGAACGGTATCATTTTGAATTATGATGGGTCCTTGCTGTGTTACGCGATCTATATCTATCTGTCATACACTCTAAAAACAGAACTTCACCGCATAACACGGCGATGACCAATCGCCATTCCGGATTTCCGGCAAATAGGGTCAGGAAAAGATANAAGTTCTGTTTTTAGAGTGTATAACTAATGTCGGCAACAATGGAGAGCAAAGCGCTTGACTCGCCCCGAGGAGTGCGATGCCCAGTTAAAAGAGACAAACGGCTCATTAATCATCGCGATGCACAGGGAAGCACACGCAGAGGGAAGTAGGCCACGCGCTACTCCATGCAGAAACATACGGTGGACCTGTTTATACATTTTTTTTTCTTCTTTGAAGCCTTCCAGAAAAAAAAAGTGTACTGGCAAAAACTAGCAGCAGAAGATGCGGTTTTTACTCAAGCGTCGCACTGTGTGCAGTCAAAAAAGTTAACGACACAGCAAATACGAGGAGGCAGTTAGAAGGCAGCCTTCTATTTTTACGATACTATAACAGCATTGGTGTGTCATCTTTGGCACGCGCTGTTGTTATAGCCTAGATAGCAAGATTTGCTTCGTTCATGCATTCATAAACGTTTTAACGGTTGCTGTGCCTATGCCTCCTTAGGGGTAGCCTTATCGCGCGTTAACAAGAGGCGTCAGTCACAGCTATCAGGCCCTGATACTCCCCTTTTTACCGAAGCCATCGTCGTCCTCCGGCTCTCCTCAGGCCAATTACGCAGCTGTCTTCTTCTAACCCCAGAGCCCGTTGCGTGTCCGGCGATGGGCAGCTATAATTCAAAGGCTTATCGCAAGTGTAGCCTCTTAACAGTGGCGCCCTCTATTCCTTCGGCTCTATAGGCGAGAAAGCGGCTAATTACAGTGCTAATGAGAGGCACTGCTGGGGCAGCCCGTGAGGATAAGCATCTATAGAGGGAGATTGAAGGGGCAAGGACAATGAGCGTTTTAGATGTAAATTACGCATGGGATACGCATAGATATAGGGCAGCCCAATGTAGTTTCGTACACATTTTTTTCTTTCTTCTAGCCGCTGAATGTATGGCCGGTTGTAATACAGGTGCTGTTCTGATCATAAAAGTCATATATCAAGTGATTTGAGCGTCTGATACCTTGCCGTGGAAGGAGAATTTCGTGACAGCTGCAAATGAGTTGTAATACTGTTCCCTTCCTTTTTGTGAGGCCTTTATTTTAGTTCACTTATTGATTGATTTATATTTTCTTTAGTGTTGAACTGCAAGGGAGTAGTCGTTTGCTTTAGAGTCCAGCAACTTCTTTCGACTATTTAGTAGCTTAGAAGATAAAGAAGAGACAAGTTTAGGCGGCCCTCCTTTGGTGTGTTTCGTACAGTTGTAGCTAGTGCACGCACCAATGTTTTGCACTGAACACGAAGCAGTTGCGCATATTCTTGGCAGCGCCTGCCATAGCTGATTACCGCTGCTGCGTATAGGATAGCACGTACCACGTTCGTTTTTCATGCCTCGCTTTCTCCGTGGCCCGGAGACCTAGTTGTTTTTCTAGACAGGGGCTTCACGATTGGACTAGATTCTGTTCCACGGTACCTGTACATTGCAATATGCAAATGTCAGAATAAGGTACAGTAGCCGGGTGGGGTTGAGCATCGTTCCCACTGTGATGGTCGTCACGTTGTTTGTCCTTACAGCGAGGCCCACTGTGCGAAAGCAACATCGCCATTACCATCATCGTCACTGCATGGCTGTAGTAACCATACTATGGCAAAAATATACCAGTATTCTGAGTGATGAGGTGCAACAACGGTTTTTCTTAAAGCCAGCGGGCAGGTTCCGGCTGTGCAAAACAAGCAAACAAGCGAAAATCACAACAAGCTAATGTAGCTTGAAGTCGAACTCCAAACGTGTGCTTTTCCGTATTCTACTGAGATGCATATATTTGCGATGCACGCTTGCACCGGCCGGAAACTGCCTGTGAGGACGTCGCTATTCATGCAGCGTAACATCGGGCATTAATGCGATTTCTGCGTCGGGCCGCGGCACGTGCATTCATTAGAATTATTTTGGTCCGCGATATCGGTAGTTTTTAACTATACGAGCGTCGAGGAAGTAGAACAGAACGCGCATACACAAAGAGAGAGGAATATTATATATATTTCGTGTTGCCATGTCGGGTTTTGTAGACATGCTCCATGTCACCTTTTCCAATATTAGCAATTCGGTTACTACGACAGCTCAATGTCGACCGTGCGGAGGTCTGCGCTTACTTCCGTGCGAACTACAAATGCTTGTTTGCACGACTAAACAACTCTGGTTTCGTGATATCGAAAACCCGAAAAAGAAGCTTTAACGAACACGTCCCATGGGACCTTGCAACACGTACTGCGCCCCACTTCCCAGCGAGCGGCCGAATGAAGCGCACTTGCTTCGTTTAGCATATGCTTCCCCTTTCTGCCGCCATGCGGCCGCACAGGTGGAGCAGCGCAACGACGGCGCTGCGATCGCAGCCGCTCTCTTTCTCACCGGCTGTTTTTGCGCTGTCGTCTGCTTCACACCGCGTCAGTAGCTTACAGCTTCTACGAGTGAGCAAGCGCAACATACTCGCGTCGTGTGTGCTTCAAGATGTGAGATTCCTTTCGCGAGGAACTTGCCCTCACGAGGTTGTCTATTATGTAAGTTGCGAGTGTCGTCCGTCTCGAATTGGGACTTCGTAATGCTACCGGCATCGTCTTCTGCAATCCACTCTTGCTGGCCTGACTAGCGCCTGGAAATCTACGAGCGCGCGCTGCCTGAGGCGCCGCACCTCTTTGTCTTACTTGTTATTATTACACAGCACAAGCGAAGATGCCTCACCGCTGACTCCTGATTGTGCGTGCCGCCGGTGATTCATCGATAACTGATTGCTCACATGACATCCGTACCTGTGAAAACAGGTGACAACTGCGTTCCGTACCTAATCTCATTTCCGGTTGAACTGTGTGTGTTGTTTTCAACTCCTCAACGTGAGGCTGAGCAACAGCTATCATACAATGCCGGAAGTTTAACCTGAGAGCAAATCTCCAGACATTGGACGGATATACCACTGCAGAACTTCGCAATGCTGAAACAGACGACCGTCTGCGCGCTTCTGTTACTCGTCTGTTCGTCTGTATGCGCAGGGCCGGCATCAGACAAATGTCCGGCGAATTGTACAGCGGACAAGCCCTGTCCGGGACACGAAACGAAATCATGTGACGCATGGGCACTGGACACATGTGAATGCTGCAAGGTGTGTGAGTTCGCAACGCACGGAGAACCCTGCAGCAGTCCTGGCACTTCCAAGCTGTGCACACCTCCGCTGGAATGCGTAGCAGACGACAGTATTGGCAGAATCGCAGATGCCCACGAACCTGGCCGTTGCCTAGGTGAGACGATATCATGGGTTATTCCATATCGCTCATATTCTCTATTGTGATACAGGCGTTCGTGGCCTTTTTTATTTTGCTTTTATCAGCCAAAAATTGGAAGATGTGCGAGTGCGTTGCTCATGTACCGGTCACTGCTTCTCCCGCGGGAGGACTAAATTAGTTAAGTTAGCCTCACGCATGGTGTTTGGTGTTTACGGTCGCTCTTTGCTCAGCTTGGAAAAGCTCGCGAGCGCCAGAAATGGACGTCACGCGAATGGGCCAGCGATTTTTCCAAACTTCTCTACTTCGCAGCTGGAACTTCTCTGTCTGTTGGCGATTCGTGCTGACGTCACAGTCCAGGGACCACAGCTGTTCAGATAACAATGCGAGACAGTTGACGGGCCCTGCAGCTGACCGAGTTCGCATACCTTTACGTACGCCTTATTCTCAGGGCTCGCTGTCAAGATGTGCGTTACACGTTTGGCGACAGCTTGGGAGAGCTTGCTCGAAAGACGCCTTGTGACATTTCCGTGTATATAGGTGACACACTCTCAAAGCCAAGGTCTTTCCAACTTCCTTCTATAGTGGGGAAAATATATCGAAAATGCCGGGCGGTACAGAAACGAGATCCCGGTGCTCAGGAATGTCACCTCGCCACGGCGAACAGTATTTCTGTCTGTCTCTCAAAGGTGGTGTGCCAGTTGGAGCGTATTCAATATCCACATTCATCAGGTGGTTTACATGTTGTTTGTGTTTTTTTTTTTATTTTCGGTTCCATGGTACGGACTTTATCTTAATACTACGCTGGTTTGCAACTCAATTTCAAGATATTTCAGTAGAATAGACGGACCCTGTGTCATGGTTATATCTATTATTGTTCAATAGATGAACTATGCAGTATGAACAGTACATAACAGAGATAAGTAAAAAAAAAGAAATAAATAAGACTGCGTCCTTGTGGCTCTCATGTAGTATAGTTGTCATCCGCCAAAATAGCATTGCGAACAGAAAGTTATGTAATCTGCAATGTAATACAAATAATAGAGCATAATACGCAATCCCCGGTTTGCGTTATTCTGTTTGCAGATCATAATCATTTACTGTAGTTAACAGATACGTTTAGCTCGTTGAGCACTGCGCGAATATCGAACACAACATCGTCAGCTGGGAACGAAATCTTGAAAATCTTGAAATCTGAAAAAGTGATCTGAACCATAAATCGGGTAGTTTTGTAGCACAGACAAAGCAGACGAACACAGCTTTCAGAAAAGCCTCGTAAGAAGCAGACGGCTTTCCTTCGCCCGACAACCTTCCCGACAAATTCCTTAGGGTAAAATGTACGTGCGCGAGCAGTCAGTAGAGGCGACACCTGCCAACTGTTTGCAGACAGAAGGGCCGCGGTTCGGACAAAAGACGAGCAGCGTTTTAGAACTGGGTCATAAAAAATTTCCGACGGCCAAACGCGCGCTGGCAGAAGATGCCGGTGGCCACCTGTGAACTTCCATCGCTTCTCTTAGCCGCTGTCGGAACTGAAGGAAGGCCACGACAATAAAGGGGGGGAGGAAGTTAAACATGAGCATTCACCGGTTGAAAAGGCTCTACCGCCTCCCATGCATCTGGTCTTTGTCAGGGGCATGCCGCGCCTGCTTCGCGCATTATAATGCCGACATAACTCATCACATTATTTTGCTTTATCGCAATCACCTGTGGTACGGCGCTGATAAGCGTACGTTCAAGATTATCTGTGTGGTCAGTGCTTGCGCAGAATAGGTGATAGCGCCCCGATGTCTCAGATAAGGTCTGTTTTTCATACTGACCCCAGCATGCACACCCTGATTTTAGTGACATTTTACGAACAGTATTATCACGGAACATATTTACTATTCCTTGAAATAACACAGACACAAAACAGAGCCTCAACAAGAGCCTTTATCGAGATCCTCTGAATTGACTATAACAGTGCACCCAAGTATATAGCCATATCTAGTATATCTTTGGATATATATAGCGAAGGATATAACGGTGAAAGAAATTCCGAACGCCTCTTCTAGCTGAAGATACCCCTACCTGGAGTGGCTTCGTTTCCTGTATGCTAGTCGATTGACACTATAAAGTGGCATATCTCTTACTTTTACGGCGAGAGCGAGATAAAAGCATTTGTCCTTGTCCGACTGCTATGTGCAGGGGAAACTTGTGGGAAGTTTTCCTCTCCGAGAGAGGAAAGAAACAGCCGCTAACGTCGACTCGTTACTATTATTGAATAAGTCCTTCGTGACAAAGTTATACCGTCGATAGAGCACTTATAGCACGACCCTTGTTGCAGCTTCTTTTCGTTTTGGCTCTCTGATTTGAGTCTCGACACTGCGTTGGAGTACCGTACCGTACCTGTTAACCAGTGTGGTCATTTTATACTCCTGTGGTGCGACCTTGACCTGCGATTTGCGTCTTAAAAAATTACCATATTTTCCGGTGTATAAGTCGCGGTTTTTTCAAAAATTTTGAGCGGTGCGACTTATATATGCGATATATTATACGGGTTCATGTAACTATGCACCACGTGACTTGCACGACTGTACAATAAACCGTTTGGAAAGTTTAGAACATTGTCATTTTTGGCAACTGCGACTTATACAAAAGTGCGACTTATACATTTTTTTTCACAGAAAACGGTCATTTTAGGCGACTGCGACTTATACAAAGGTGCGACTTATAATACAGAAAATACGGTACTGCGCGTACGTGAAAGAACGCTGGTTGAGTGTTTTGAGTGTCGGCCAGTTCCCGAAGATGCGTGAAAAAAGTACGACGAGAAGTGACGTGCTGTTTCTTCCTGTCGTCTCCACAAGTGCACTGCTGGTGAACTGGGCTCGTACATTGCAGAACAATTGCAAATCTCCAACCGGTTGGAAAAGCGAGTCCAGTGAACAGCGGAGAAGAAGTGTTGTGGGTCAGTGGCTGCCATCTAACCCCATGTCCACCTTTTCGCTCTCCCATAGCAAAGCGATAAGCCAACAGAATGGAGCCATTAGTCAAGTAGAGGTCCTTCACCCAAAAGGAGAAAGCTGTAACTCATGCAGAACAGGTAGTTAAATTAGCACTTAAAGGCACGTGCACCTACCGCGCCATCTGGTTAGGCAACATTGAGAAAAGCCATCTTGCATGATTAGTCTAACCCGTATTAAGAGATAATTCCTCTTCGATTTCACTTTGCATTGCATGAACCCGTGTGGGGTAACCGTCAGAGAGGAACTTTGATCTCTCTGCTTGTTTTGCATGCTGCGTGACACGTGATTTTACAGCACTCCTGTACTGTTAACACGAACAACCCCCGCAGCCTTATGCCTATTATACTGCATAGAGTCGGACTTCGTTTCGGACTAAATACTTCCCCCGAATTAGAAGATGAAGATCGGAATATATCGGCACATTCGGGTGCTATTGAGGTACTGTTATCTGTCTGCCAAGCGGCAAATACCACGCGTGTATATATATACCACGTGCAGACGAACACGACGCAGACGAAGCATTCCACTCTTTCCTTTTTTTTTTTTTTTTTTTCTCCTAGCAGCCGACATCGCTTTTCAGAGCCTTTCTTGGAGATATGCATTCACTGAGGTGGTTCCCTCTGAAAAAAAGAAAGGAAGGAAAAATGCGAGCGCGCGTTCCATATACAAAAAAGGAAGACTTTAAGGTGAGGCAATCCTTACAGTATGGACGGGGGGCGCGGAAAAGTGGGGGCAACGTACCTTCAACTGCGTGTACGACCTTCCGCAGAGCCTGGTCTTGGGCGGGACCAGGAAGAAGAAGGTGGCGATGGGAGCGATTGCTCCAATTTGGTGAGACGAATGAGCCTAGGAGAGTTGTTGCCGGCATCTCCCCTCCTGTAATGAGAGAAGCCGTACTCTGCTTCTTCCATAGATAAAAGGCCTTGGGACTGTGCTTTCATACCGGAGGGTATGTGTACAGCACCGCGGGAAAGCAGCCTTCCGCCATCCGTCAACGAGATGGTCGGTCGGAAATTATTAAAAAGAAAAGAAAGTGTGCGCGGGGTAGAAGGGTACCTGTATCAGATTAATTAACTCGCATTCAGGTCAACGAGAATTATGCGCTTCGTGGGACTGGGCTGGAGTACGGTGCGGTACCCTGTCGGGTTGGAGTGGGCGACTGAACATGGAGGAGATTGAAAGCAGGAAGTCTGTAGGCCGGTCTACAGCAAAGTGTGCTACATGGACAAATGCAAACATACATGGCACAGAGCGCCAAAGAACCGGACGAAAAGATAACAGAGCGTGAACATGGCGAACGTAGATGGTAGAGACTAGAAGGTCAGATGGCATGAGTGAGATTGTGAGCAAATTTTCTGTCCCGTTCTATGCCGCCACACGGGGAACCTTTACTTGTAAATCCAGTGTCCGGGAAGAACGTCCATCGTCCGATCCTTGCAGACCAAAGCCCACTGTGTCATGCCGCGCTATGGCGCTGTATCAATATGCAAACACAGCGCGCGCACTTGAGAGCTGGAAGCCAAACAAACAGAAAAGCAGCGTCTGCCGAGATTCTCTCACGGCAGCGAACGCATTGGGAAGATGCACTGAGGGGCCTTTGTTGTATTCTTCCCACCGGTGGATTTGATCTTGGGAACTCAATCCGCGTGGGAATGAATAAGGTAGACTCTCTCTCCCCCTCTCCAAGGGTTCTCCTTTCTTGTCTGGGAAGCGAAGAATGCCCCTCCCGGACCGTGAGGATCCTGCGAAGACGAAGAAGCCATCTTAGGTGATCTACATATGAAAGTGTAGCCGCGGCGATACGGTTTCGCGTCACTGGGTATACAGCCTTGGCCATGACCTACGAATTATTCTGTCCTGCCGATTATGTAAAGCGTACGTGAGAACACGTAATATGGCAGTTGTGCGCAGTTCCCGCAAGATGTGCACCCGTTCGTATATTGTTACCTTTCGTCTTGCGACTGTGTTATAGAGATTGGTGGATTTTATCGCCTCTGCGATAGGGGACCAACCGCAGCGTTAAGGAATGTCGATGCCAGCTCCTCTTCTCACATGGCAGCGCGGTCCATTCAGCCCTGTTATCGCCGACACTCGAGGCTGCTGTCATAACAGAACCAAGAGATATGCAAAGCCGAGTAGCGATGTGGCAACTGATGCCGAAAGTATGCGCCTGCCTAGAAGCGCGACCGGAAGCACGCAATCTTGGCCGCTTTTACTGAAGAGTCTTGCAGTACACGCCTGGCGCAACAAAGCACCGCTCGTGTCCATTGTACGTAACATTTTACTCAGCACTGTAGGCACACCCGAACGGAAAAGCTCCGTCTGAAAGTGTAGAAACAAGAGGCCCATACACATAGTGCGGCTTCTGGAGCTGAGCTTAACGCACGTACAGTACACACAGACAAAGAAGACGCAAACGTCGGCCGTCCATGCTGACATCATCGCGGACGTCACGCATAACTCGACTACCTGGCGACGTCCGCATTCCATAGGAAAGCTTCTTCGAGAGCAAAAGTAGAGCAAGAGGGTTTTATGTCAAACTCCTTATCAATTCCATCGCCGCTATCGCGTATATATGTGTATAAGCACTATTGCTCCATGTGACCTGTACTACAGGAAATCTCGCTAAGCTCAGAAGCAGACTATACGTCCACCTACTGTACCAAACTGCGGTTCATAGGAATGTGGGGTTACCGTATTTTCCGGTGTATAACGCGTACCCCTACACATGGGCCGAATTTGAAAAAAAAAAAAGTTTGATGTATAACGCGCACCGGTGCATAACGCGCAATGTTGCTAAAAGACTATGTACTGCTGTCAGTACACACGATTAACCAAGGCGTCATGTATGCATATTCTTTATTTCAAACACGTTTAATCTAAACCGTCAAACTCCGACGCAACAGAGTCACTTTCATAGTGAAGAGGCCAGAATTTGTATGTCAGACACATGAAGGGGAATTCTGCAGGAAAATATTTCCGTGTATAACGCGCAGGACCTCTCGAGAGCACTTTTTTAGTGTATAACGCGCGCGTTATACACCGGAGAATACGGTAGTTATTATTATTTGCGTTAGGCATCGCTGTGGCAATAAAATAGCAATTCCATCATCTACAGTCCATCATGCTAGCTACGTGCATAGTCCAACTCAAGCAGATATTTGCGCATGTGCTTCGCAGTCCGATACAAAGAGTCTGCTGATACTGCCACGGCCGCTATTATGCACTAAGTCGTCATCAAATGGCGTCATCTCCCAGCTTAATGTCGCTGTTGATGGCACTTTCGCGGAGCTATTGTTCATTGTCCTGATTTCCTAACTGTCACTCTCTCCGGAGACGTCCTCGTCCAAAATGCTGGCGCTCGCGTACTTGACGAAGGAAGGACAGAAAAAAAGTACGCGCAAAGCCGGGAATGAATAAACACCATAGCGCTAAAGGCGGTTCCACCGTTCGCACACGAAGACGTGAAAACGGAAACGCGGCTGACGCAATGCTGAGACCATATCCAAACGCAATAGAAAGGAATCTGGGAGCGCGAACCGTTATCTTTGTTGCTAGACTAATTCACAACCTGCCCCCTTATTGATGTTTTGCTTTGGTCGGACTTTGCCAAAAGACAGTTGTCTTAGCTAATCTCCCCCGTATGGCAACAGCAATCAACGTTTGGCGTCCAAAAGTTCTCGATAAGAACATTTTGAGCAGCTCCTTCAACAACAACGCTATCTGAGTTTAAGATGGATTCTGCCAATAAAAAGGACGACAGGACGATTACATCTTCGTAACGTACAGGTCAGCTCAGCCCCTTCAATCCAGAACCCAACCCTCTATTGCCTACAGTAATATGTTGTCCAGGACACGCCCGGCCATTCCACGCCCCAGCGCCGCGAGGTCGGCTACTTATTCCCTTAATATCACACGCCACAATGTCACAATGCTCTCAGTAAGGGGACTTTCCAAGCATCTTGTGTTAGTTCAGGAAAAGCCCTGTTCCGAATAATACTGCAAGTTGCGTTATAAGCATTCGAGACACCAGTTCGTGAGACACCTTCACGCACAAGAAATGAACTAGGCACTAGTGGAGTTGGAGTTGGAAAAAAGAAAAAAAAATGGAGAGGTTGGTTTCCCCTAGGCACTATGCATCACATTCGCAGGTACTTTCTTAAGTTACGTGACTATAATGGCCAAATAATGCGCTCCGCACAAGTTATCTCAACCGTCTTCGCAGTACCCGTTGACAATCGCTGTAACCGAACTTTAGTGCCGGTTTCAGCTGAACCGCCTTCGTAATATCCGTTGATGATCGCTATAACCAAACTTCAGTGCCGCTATTTACTGAACCGCGTTCGCAATACCCGTTGATGATCGCTATAACCGAACTTCAGTGCCGCTGTTCCACGAAGCCTTAGGCAGTCAACGAAGCGACGGTAATGAATTGTTCACTCACAAACCACCTTGAGACAGATCGCAAAAACAAACGAAGACTCGCTCCTCAAAGAGGGGGGTCTAGCTAACCTGTTGCGAGATTGCCTGTTGCTAGATTTCTGCTTCATATTTACGTATATTAACTCTTTCCCTGTCGTATAATCACACGGCTTGGACGACGGTGATACCAGTTATTATCCTCGCTTGTCTTCTTGTCTTAATGGTCGGCTCGCAAAATAGAGGGCTATCATCAAACCACCGAGAGCTTTCGCTTTCGAGGGCACTCCGGTGCAGTTTGCTTCGTCTTTTGAAGCACCGTCTTCGTTCTTGACCACATTCAAGCCGTTAGGGATGCAGAACACGTTCCAGTGACGTGAAAGGCGTCACTGCTAATTTGTGCAGGTGAGCACTGGCTGTTAGTATAGAAAGCATATTGGGGGAGGTGACTTTTTGAAGCCGTCAGCAATAAATCGTTACCCCGTGCATGTTATCAATGTTATCACGTTATCACAAATTAGCGTGATTGCCCTCACTGCGTTTGCTTTGTGTGTTTCTGGTAGAAGTTCTCCGAAGTTATATTTCAGCTTAAAACTGATCATTGAGAGAAAGTGAGCATCCACTTATGTTTAGCGTCTTCCATAATCCGTAGAATTAGCAGAAAAGGTCTTATCTAGCCGCTTTTCTTGTTTTCATGGGTTATCAATGACCGCACAAACATTGCTTCGAGAGGAAGAACGTTTTCAGTGTAAAGTATTGGCCGCTGACAAGAGCGCTAAAGAACATGCCGTGGATTCACTGCACACATGTGTGATTGTGTGCTCCTCATTCCCAGTGTGTGACTTTCTAAAGATTTGATCGCAAGTTATTCTTCACCACCTCTTGGATACGTTAAAGTCACAAATGTTCGTTAATCGTTCCCTTAATCGCACCAGATTTGTTGCTAGGCCAATTTTTAATCCTTATCAGCGCCGTCAGTGTAGATAATTTAGCTGGAAGAATCCCAGTAGTCCGATGTAATGTGCAGTGCAGATGCGCTGAACGAGAAGCATTGTAGCACCTTCGTATACCTCTTTTGCACATTCTGCACTGAACGAATAGCATGAATGGGAAACTCGGAAAATTCCGAAATATAGAATCTCAGCAACCATGTAGAAAGCGAAATGTGCACGAAGGAAATGACAGTTGTAATGAGTAAATAAAAAATAACAAAACGGGAACGACAATAGCGAAAATTATCGACGATTATCGAAAATTCGACACATAAGCCGCAGAGATGGACGCTGCTTTACAGATTTCCACAAGCAAAACACGTAAGCCACCAATATAATCCAGCGGCTAAGAGGAAACGGAAAAACGGTGTTCAGAGCCGCACGCACAGTCGAAGGACGGTATTCGAAGTGGTGGATAGCCGTAATCTTTCGAGTAATCTTCCTGGTTGAACACGCATAGGATGGGATAACTAGTAAACTTGTTTTGTACCCTATTAATAGACTCTAAAACTCGCGGGAAAATGTATCGTTTATCTGACGCACGTGTTCTTGCCCATCGTACGTCCAAGTCGGCCCAGCGATCGAGGGAGACCCCCAGACAAACCGCGTGAATGTGAAGGAATGCCGGAAGACCAAGAAGCAGACTGACGAGCAAGGCTTAAGTCTGGGCTTTCTACGTATGTAACGAGGAAAATCGTAGGCTATAATAACGTCTATTTCCCCTTCTGGCTGTGTGCCAGTGTTGCCCTGATCTTGATTTCGGTTTAACCATAACAACCAAACTATCCCATTTATTACCAATTAGTGACGCTCTTGACAACCAAGGACAACGCGGCCCTTTTTAAGTGTTAATCTTTATTTTTTAAATAACGCTTACTTTTTATCTTCCCGACAGATCGGGAAAAGGTTAAAACAACGCCAGCCGGCCGTCCAAGTTAATTAATGTTGCCTTATCAGAGCGTTGCCTGTGCTCAACTTCGGCATTCCAAAAGTTACGCTCCAGGCGAATGTGGGAATATGCATAACACGTATAGGTCACTCTATACGACGCATTGGCTGATATCGGAGTGCATTGCATTCCTTATCGGGCCAAGGAGGGTCTGGTTTAACCTCTGACGTCCGGCTGGAATCGCACTTAGATTGAAAACAGGAGATACTGATACCAAACTAATGGCAATCGTTCTTTCCCTCAACAAAAAAAGAAGAGAAGTTTTAGATATATTCTTCATCTAAGTGCAACCCCAGTCGAACGTCAGAGGCCAAAACGACTGTTTTGACCTTCAACGATAATTTCGCTGGGACGAAGATTTTATTTTTCTAAAAGAAAAAGATTTCCATTAGTTATACATCACTATCTCCCGAGGCAGCATAATCCCCAAACCCTACACAACTGATTTTTTTTAGGTTTTTGTGCCTTTTTTGTTTTATCCGTGTGTGTATGCACGTAAATCATCCTGCGTTGACCTTCTAGATGTCCTTACACAGAGTTCCCTGTACAGCTTGGCACGCGCCTATCGGCCACCGCTCGTAAGTCAGTAATATGACGACGCGACACTTTGTAGTTTCGTCTGCATCAAAAGGCTGCCTGTTGGCCACATTATCCGCAACTGACGGCTCTTTGGCGTAGGAACGCTGTCAATGCTTGGAATGCAGACTAGCCATTTCAAAACAAACACTGTCTCAGTGATCTAATGTTCCCGAAAGAGCCAGATCGCTTCACTCAACTTCATTTGCTGTGCCTGCCCGGCGCTGTCACAGCTGTCAAGCGAAAGAAGGAATACGCAAGCTTCTTGCAATATGGATCTTGCCTCCAGCGACGCCCACACGCTGGCGACCTTCGTCCGATTTCGCGTTCTCAGTGTCCATGTTGATGGGGTCGCGTGGGTGTTGTAGGCCGCTGTACATGCCAAGGAAAAGGTATGCTGCTGTAAGCCACGTGAAAGCAACGTCATCCGACGTCATTATTTTGGAGCTCAATCGGTCACCACACGTTTCGTCGTAAGGTGACGCATACTTCCGATCGACCGCTAAATACAGCGGGGAAACCGCATGTCCGTGCACGACCCTGGGCGTTACACAAAAGCTGAACCTTGAACCGGATAACATTGTTGCTCGACGATTTGAGGAAGTTTCCCGCCAGGCGTCTTTAGATTCAATAAATTAGTGCCTCAATTATAGGTTAAGCTGCCTCGCGGCGTGAAGTCACGAATTATTGCTATAATTATAGGCTACTGTAGTTTCTAAACTCTCACGACTACTAGAGAGTGATAAACAAAAAATCTCCTATAA
>JARGYV010084790.1:0-10459 GCA_029532675.1 Ornithodoros moubata
GCGTTTTGCCAACGAACCGCTCTCTCCTGCTCATCCTCCGCCTCTTTCAATCACGTGACACAGGTGTGTGACGTAGCGCGCCGGGTGGTCTATTGAAGGCCACCTCCTGATGCACAAGTTCCTGAAGAGTGGCAGGAGGGTAAACAGAAGGTGAAGCCGGAAGCGACACCGGTTGATTTGGTATCCGTGAAAGTGAAAGTTCTTCGCGAACGATATCACGAATCAATGCGCGCAAAGTGTCATGGGATAGTCCAGCGTGGTACAGTGACGGCGCAGAAAGGGGCGTCGAAGTGGTGGTAGGAATCCGGGAAGATGTCGCGTCTTGCAAATTCCGGCAGAACTGTACGACGTCACGCACGGTGGACGGTGATGTTAAGAGAAGGAGATGGAACGCTTCTTTAGCGATACCACGCATAATATGTTTTATCTTGTCGGCGTCTGCCATATGCGGGTCAACCGGGGAGCACAGGTATAACGTGTCCTCTATATAAGATGTGTACGACCCGGTAGCCTGTTGTACACGTTGAGAAAGGGAGCGTTGGGTGTCGGCTTTCTTAGACGCCGGTCTGCTGAAAAGTTCTTGCAGCCGAAGGCAGAACACCGTCCAAGACGACAAATCTTGTTCATGGTTTAAGAACCATGTTTTAGCGACGTCAGTGAGATAAAACACCACGTTATTAATCTTCATGGCGTCATCCCACGCGTTGTGCGTGCTGACGCGTTCGAAGTTGGAGAGCCATTGGTCGACGTCACAGGAATGCAAACCGCAGACAGGGTGGGTCCCGTTGACGAATGGAAGGGACCTGCTGGAAAACCGTAGTTGGGATGGGACTGGAGGCATCACCCTGTGTGGGAGAAGACTCCATCACGTTGTCTTGCGGCATTACGGATGGCGGTTGGAGAACGCGGCCGGAGCGAAGTTCCAGGTTCGAAGTGCGGTTAGGAGAAACGGCCGCACCTCCACCAAGTGTAAGGAAGGGTTAGGTTGATATTAATCAGAAGGAGAGAGAGAGTCCAGAGATGTCAAGAGAGAACACCCGTCACAACTTGTTGTTGTTGTTAGTCGGCAGGTATGGCACATAGCCAAAAAGGCGACTGGCAACTGTCCAAAAACCGAAACACGAGCGCTTTCTTCTTCTTTCTCGTCCTTGTCTTCCTCACACTTCCTTTGTTTTTTTACATTACCTTTTGTCTTTCTGGAGGTTATACGCCTTCTCCGTGAGTTTGAGGCCATCGTTTCCCGTCATTACACTCTTCGAACCTCGTTGAATGCAGGGTAGCCACAACATCCCGTATTATTATACATGTATAGCACCCCGTAGCCTAAATATCCCACCCCGTAATCATCAGATATTGGTTGCCTTTAATAGTGATACCAAGATAATTTTCACTCAGGCGCAACGCCGAGGTTGCGGAAGGTTAATAGGAACTTTTTATCGGTTTTGTAATTGTAGAGAAACTTTTTATCCCCTCAAAACTGGCTTTTGGAAACGTAAATACAGGAAAGCAGACTTATTCTGCTGTAAGTTTTTTCTCGCTTCCTGGAGTATACAGTGTAACAGAATGGATAGCATGACGCTGGCGAAGACAGGAGGAGAAGGGAAGGCAGTGGCACACATGCATAAACTTAGAAACAGTGTATTTTAGTGCTGCGTCTTTTAGCACTCCCTTTCGGTCGCAGGCTTAGATACGTAGCTCAAAATTTTCTTTTCCTTCTAGCATCCTGCTGTACGATGGATGCCAACAAGTTCCTGAAGAAGGAAGAATCAGCGCGGCAAGCTCTGGAACAGACATGTAAGTTGAGCAACTGAGTTTAGATTTACGTTTAGGTAGCGTGTGGCGTTCGTTTCGTCCACTATTGTACGCAGGCTCACGATTCTCTGAATATAGCTACTGGTTAAGTGTACTGAAAGCCGCAGTTATAGACTCTCAAAAATCTGCGTACTGAGTAGCCCGAATTTCTAGGGCTCCTATAGTAAGTTCTCACGCAAAGTGGTCTTCTTGATATTCTGATTCAAGAGGGTTCGCTTAGCTCGCTGATCACAATTGTCGAGGAAAACACTCACACAACTCGCGATGAAATGTGCAATCAACAAACTATATAATTGTAACCATCAAAATTAGAATACATATGTAACAACTAAAGAATACAATTGCGCCACAGTGCGTGCTGCTCGCTCGGGTGAAAAATGTCCAAGTGTCCTTTCCCCAATCAAATTCTGTTGTTTTTCTTCTGGGAAACGATGGTCTCTTACGCAGGCCACCGCCCACAACCGCATTGGTCCGGATCCCCTCAGGTCATAAAACGTATAGGCTGTCGAAGCAATGCATCGTACACGTGACAGAGGTTCTTGCTCGTCTTTTTTCTTTTTTTTGTCCGTTCTTGCTCGTCTTCTCTCGTCCTTTTCTTCAACACTTCTAGTTCTTTTTAATATAAATGTGACATTAAGTATCGTGCAGAACACCGTGTCAATGAAGACCAGTGTACAACTTATCGCGTTACTTTTGGTGGCAACACAGCACAACATCTGGGTACCCTGTGCGTAATCGAAAACCGAAATTGACATTCGACTCTGAGACGACGCGTCACCTGGATGCGTTTCAGCAAACAATTTCTCAGAAATAAAATATTTTAGTGCTGCGTCTTGTAGCATTTACTTTCGGCCACAATCCCGGATATGTAGCTCGCACTTTTCCTTTCCTTCTAGCACTCTGCTGAACGGTGGATGCCAACAAGTTCCTGAAGAAGGAAGAATCAGCGCAGCAGGCTCTGGAACAAACATGTAAGTTGAACAACGGAGTTTAGATTTACGTTTAGGTAGCGTGAGGCGTTCGTTTCGTCCACTTTTGTACGCAGGCTCAGGATTCTCTAAATATAGCTACTGGCTAAGTGTACTGAAAGCAGCAGTCATAGGCTCTCAAGAATATGTGTACTGAGTAGCGAGCATTTCTAGGGCTCCTATAGTAAGTTCTCACGCAAAATGCTCTTCTAGTTCTTTTTAATATAAATGTGACATTAAGTATCGTGCACAATACCGTGTTAATGAAGACCGGTGTACAACTTCTCGCGTTACTTTTCGTGGCAACACAGCACAACATCTGGGTACTCTGTGCGTAATCAAAAACCGAAATTGACATTCGACTCTTCGAGGACGCGTCGCCCGGATTCGCTTTCGCAAACATTTCTCAGAAATAAAATATTTTAGTGCTGCGTCTTGTGGCATTCACTTTCGGCCCAAGCACATATATGTAGCTCATAATTTTCCTTTCCTCCTAGCATCCTGCTGAACGGCGGATGCCAACAAGTTCCTGAAGAAAGAAGAACCAGCGCGGCAGCCTCTGGAACAAACATGTAAGTTGAGCAACGGTGTTTAGATTGACATTTAGGTAGCGCAGGGCGTTCGTTTCGAAGTAGGAATTAACCATGTTTCAGGCCGTGCTATGCGTAAACGCTGGGAGATCATTTGCAGCTATATCCTTACCGCGCTAGCGGTTACTGGTCTGTGGTCGCTGATCCAGTCGATGTTGATGTTTCTGTTAATGCTCTTACAAACATTATGATTGACGGCATGAGCAAATTTGTCCCGAAGTTAAAAACATAACTAAAATTACCCCTCGTGGTTTTCACATCCCTTCAGATGTGTCATTCGTACGGAGCTTCACTGTCACTGCAAGTTTATTGCAGCCTGTGACACATTATGCTATACAAAATATTGGGCAGCTGGTCGTGCCACAAAGAAATAAGACCAAAGGGACCTGAGGCTGTACGAGGACGAACTGTAGTCTTCAGTCCGTATTCGCCAAGGGTTATTCTAGAAATACGTCAAAGACAAGACAGCGCCTGATCATAAAGCTATAAAACTTACGTGAAACAGTAAGTACTCACCGACTCGTATGAAGACGCAAGTACTTTTACGTACTATTTTGGTGAAGTCCTCCACTCAAAGTATACTAACCGCTCTCAAGATGCTATTACGTCTCTTCCTGTTGACAATCTCTCTACCTCTCTGAAGTCATAATAGGACAAAAAGAGGTACAAACTGTCATCAATAGAGCCCGGGTTTAAGGCAACATCCTATTTTCTTTTTTTTTATTCCTATCGCGCATGTTTCATGTGTCAGCATAAATCGTAGATTTAGGAATACTATAAGCGCGATTTGATAGCGCCTATGAATGCGTATTTCGATGTTAGCGCCCATTGTACCGTTTGGCTGCCTAAAAACGCCTGATTTACTAATTTGTACGGTTGGCGTTTCTTCGGCACAAACCTGCAACATTTCGATGACCTGTCCTGACGTCACCTTTCGAACCCCAACAGCCATACAGCTTCGATGACCCAGTCTCTAACTCGTCAAACTCTGTCCTACAGATTTTTCAGCACACCAATACATCTATTGTCTCCTTTCAGTGTCCCTAAACAGTTTTCTCGTTAAGATGTAGTTTCGATTTCCCATCCTTTGGCTTGTCCCAGCTGGCAACATTGGCCTGCTGTTCGAGTATTGCAAGCGATTACATGTTCCAGCACGCTTTTTTTTTCTTTGCCTGTCTCCTAAATATCTGTCGCGAAGGAGAATAAAAAAAAAATCTGTATATCGCCAGCTGATTTTTCTGCATCATAGTGCCACGATCGACCTGTCTAGAAAACGCACAGAAACATTCACAGCTCCCTCACTCAACGAGAGCCTCAACGATCCCTCAACGATCGTCTACATGGAATTTTGTGGAAATATCTTGCGCCTTGTATGCATAGAGGAAAGAAGATAAGGAAGTGCCCTGTCTCGGGAGCCCCTCACGCAAAGTGTGGTGGCAGTGACGTCACGATAGGTGGTTGGACCTAGTGAAAAAAAGCAAAGTGACTTGTTACCGCCAATAGCAGTACGTCAATACACGTCACTTTTAGGGCCCCTTGAAAGCCCTATACATGCACTCTCCCGATGATTCCAAAACTGAACCGCTAACCTTTTGTCAACAGCCACCGTGGTAAAGAGCCGTGAATGGCGTGAACCTTCCCAAGAAAGCCCGTCTGTCTTTGATGTTCGCTTATGTGTCAAAAGGTTAATCAGAAAATAGGTGAATAACATACACATCAAAGATGTGGCTATTTAGCTAATCTCTGCCCATGGGCAATTTGCCGCAAAGAAATGTTCGCTTAGCTTGCAGGTATTCGAGTTGCATTCTTCATCGCCCCCACGGTTGTCATTGTTAGCATTCATGACACAACAAGAAATGAAGAAGTAGTCATAACTAGAGGTGAGCGCGGGTGCGGGTATACCCGCGGGTACCTGCGTATACCTGTGCAAACTTACCATTTCCGGGTAGAAAGTTACTACTGCTGCGGGATGCGGGTAAAACGCGGGTTAACGCGCGGATTGTGCGGAATTTTTGCGGGTATGCCCGCGTTACCCGCACCCACTGAGATTATCGTTTGAGACGGGATCACAGACGTAACCTACGCTGTCACACGTACTAAATTCTTAGTCATATTTTAAATTGAAGTTTGTTTAGATTGCGTACATTAGGATAATCAAGGAGGCGGCCAGAAAAGCAGCTCACCAGCTGCTTGACTAGGGCACGTCGCCTGCTGGAAACGGTTGCAGTACGATGTTTGAGAACAACATGCACAATTACGACAGAAAAGCAAATGACACGGATATGAGAGGTGAAGATTATGCGAATGGGCACAAAGAGTTTCTTGAAAAAAATTCAAACTTGCTTTGATACCACGTGAAAAAAATAAAAAAAAGGTATAAAACATGTCAAACAAAAGAAGGGACATTGCGCAGACAAGCTGGTGCAGATAACCGAGAGGTGCGGAGAAAGGGATAANAAAGAGGATCTTTGTCGTGTTGTCCCTTTCTCCGCGCCTCTCGGTTATCTGTTGATCATGTCAAACAAACATAGCTTTGAGTGAGAAACGACAGTTCGTGATCCCGCTGCCGGTTATTGCATGTTTCCCGCAAGCATAATTTCTGTCGCACTCCACGACTCTAACCGAAAACTAGGTAAGGGCTTCAGGAGGTAGCGCATGCACGTGCGTCTAGTTTGGAACCCGGGAAGAGGTCCAGCGTGAGAAACGGCATTCCGTTCTGTGTACTTCTATTTAAAAAAGTCTTAAAATCTACGACTAGAATAAGATAGCTCCACTTCTACTCCCCACCAGTACAATGCTAATAATTTCTTTCAGAAATAATTGACATGTCGAGGTTTCCCAAGCTTATCGAAAACATAAGACGGCACTGTTATTTCACGCATGCACTACGACTCCGCCTCAACTGTTCGATCCGATTTTACCACCCCCGAATGAGAACAGGGACAACATATCTTACACCACTATATTACACTAAAACATTTTATACTGCACTGGTCAGGCAGAGATTCTCAGTGCGCGATCACGACTGCGGATAATCCCGCTATCCTTATCCCCTGAACGCGGTAGGAATTATCGCAATATCTGTAAATTAAGAAACTTCATCCTACAGTTGCAGTACAAAGAAAGCTCCGCCAAGTACGGATAACTACTGGAAATCTAATTCTTGCGATCTTGTAGAGCAGACGACTCAGGAGAGAGACATCAATATATCGAACACAGGTTCGTCCTTTTTGCTTCAGGTATAACGGAAACGTTTTTATTGCAAAGTCATACACGGATGCGGTTGCTCCCTGTAGCAGTTTCCAGCACGAACCAGAATGCGGGTAATTTTGCGGGTATGCGGGTACACTTAGGGCGTTGCGGGTGCGAATGCGGGTCGTACTCATAAAGTAGCCGCGGGTGCGGGTACGAATTTTCCTACCCGCGCTCACCTCTAGTCATAACTGGCACGTATTTATGAACAGCCTATCGCGCATTTTCACGTAAGTGTTTCGAGCATACTGTGTGATCTTCCACGGCTGTAACCCATCTGGCATTTCTCGAGCTCGAATTCACAGAGCCTTCCGCTCAAGGTCGACTGGAAACGTGGTCGAAACAATGCATAACCAACTCATTAACAACCGCACATCTGCATCGTACAGATCACTTCCCATGTTTTGATGGTACTCACCTGTGAAAGGTGACTACAGCTTTTCTGCATTTACAAAAGCGCACGACACAGTTTGGCATTCTTCTTAAGCAGTCACAAACATCCCAAAGCAAAGATATACTTGACACTGCATAGTTTTCAACTTGAGCGTCCCATGCACCACCTGATGCACTTTATCAGATTGTATGACCCACACCATTCTTCAGCTGCAAACGGAAACCGGAAAAAGGCTTCACGACGTCACTTAAGTGCCCCTCTATTTCGGCTTCACGATTTGGGCAATGTGCCGCCTCCTGTCTTTCTTTCCTCCATGCTTGTAGGTCCAGCATCGGATAGCGCGGAGCGCGCTACGATCGTTTGACGAGATTAACCGCTACACTCTAAAAACAGAACTTCCCCTCATAACGCGGCGATGACCAATCGCTATTCTGAATGATATCTTTTACTGACCCTATTTGNACGCATAAGTGTCACAAAAAGGCGTACGCCCACCGTTTCCGGCAAATAGGGTCAGGAAAAGATATTCAGAATAGCGATTGGTCATCGCCGCGTTATGAGGTGAAGTTCTGTTTTTAGAGTGTACCTCTCCTCCGTCCCGAAGACCCGGCGCGCGCTGATAGGTGAACGCTCCTTTGTCTCGAACAATCCACGCTTGGAATTCTTGACAGAGTCCTCGGCTGTGAACGCTGCCCAAGTTGTTATACCTCCCGCCTAAGTAGCTAAATAAAGCATTCGTCGTTTACTCGTCGTCGATCATCGAATTTATCCGTGACAATATTACTCCAACTGCTTAACAATGGCCAAAAAGAAGACTGTAAAAAGCCTACTGGTCTGGCAGTGGACGAGATTACTGCAACTGCTTCAGCGCGCAGGGTGTAACAGTATTCTGTCAACCGTGCGGCAAACAGCTAAGACCACACTCCATCTGAACGGGATGTCATTCTCGGGCATGAAATGCTGTTGATGTGTCCAAAATAGAGAGAGTGAGTTTTGGCGTTAGAAATCCCGGGTCAGGCTACAATTCCTGAATCTGGTGACTTACAATTTTCCGCTTCGTTCTGTTGTTTTTATTTACGTCAATCCATCTCTGTCTCTCTCTTCCGTTACATCTTCACTTTGCAGGCTTTAGTTTTCTGTGGATATTGTGGTCCGCGTTTCGTTTTCAGTGCGCGTGATACTTAAGTGAAACAAAATCTGTGGCATCTGGCTGACTGTGAATTCGTTTCTTTTTGCTAGTGCACCGTTCAAATTGTTTAAGATGGGAAGACGTGCAAAAACAATATTTTTGGCGCAGGTTCAATGCGAAAAGTTCTACATATTCCAGCACGAAAAAAAACAGCATTCCATTAATCAAGTGTTCGACGAAGTGAGCCGTCGCCTTCACGTCAATCCTTTTTGCCAAAACGCATCGAGGATGGGTCAAGAAGAATTTTCTATGCAAACTTGTTCGCATTGGTTTCTGCTAACATTACTTGGACTAAAGTGAGGGATCCAGTGCTCAAGCAATTCCTCGAAAAGTACTACGAGGAAAACGTTCCAGCTGAGCCCACCTTGCGCAAGAAGTATCTCCATCCGCTGTATGAAGAAACGCTGACGCGTACATGCGGATTTCCGTGGACGAAACCGCAGATGTGACCGCTAGACTAAGTGCCCACTTTGTTGTCGGAAAACTTAGTCCGCATGAGGAAACAAAACAGTTTTTGGTGTGCTCAGAACAGCTCAACAAGACGAACGCCGAAGCCGTGGCGTACTTTGTGAACTCATCCTTAAAGGGACAGTCTCGTACAGAGAGGTCAATAGAGAGGTCAGGCTTTAGTGAAACAGGAATCGTTAGTATTAATGTAAGACCGCATCGAAAGCACGTCGACAGGAGCGAAATAATTTTCGAGAAATTTAACAAAATAGTTTAGAAAGCAGACGACTGATGTCCCGTGTTTTTATCATCTCCATGCATTCTTGCATAAGAAAACGTCACGCGATGCCGCCAGCAGGAAGTGGCGGGAAATGCGGAATCTCCCGCCCTTGTGATTGGCTTGCGGTCGCGGTCACAGCGCTCGCTTTTCTTGCGGGCGAATACTCACACTAAAATTCGAATGAGACCCTCCATTCGCTGCGGTTTTCGTCCAGTGACAGACTACTGTACCTGCTGACGTACCGGATGTTTTTGTCGTGTCAATTTAACTGTTTAACTTAATAACTGCTGCGTTTCTGGCGAAAAAAAAATCGCAGTGATCCATCTTCGACAATGGCGATTCGAATGGCGTAGGTCTTATACAGATAGTCAGGTACGAGACCGTCCATTTAAAGATACTGAACCCAATTGCCATGGAAAACAGCTGGATAATGTTCTTTACACAGATGCCACACCCTAGACGCACAAGGCTGCATTCCTTCTGAAAGTGTTTTTTTTTTTTTTGCCGAAAATGTTACACGTCACGTGTCTCGCTCATGCCATTCATCGAATCTGTGAAGAACTTAGAATGGCTCTCACTGGTGTGAATGAGGTGAGTGCAGCTGGAAAGGCACTGTTCTTAAAAGCACCATCAATCGTCTGCCTCTTTAAAGAAAAGCTTCCTGGTGTACCTCTGACAATAGAACCAATCGTGACACGCTGGGAAACCTGGCTGAACGCTGTCCTGTACTACAGTAAACATTTCTCAAGCGTAAAGGCTGTGATTCTACGGACGAAAGTGCTACGTTGGGAAGAGCGCAGACCGCGTTTTCTGAAGAGGGCGTTAAGGTCGACCTAGGCCTACCTGTGCACTCAATTTGCGTTTTCGGCAGACACCATTCAGCAACTGGAAACTTCTGGAGCTGCTCTCACCAAAAACGTTAGTCTGATTTTGGATGTCGAAGGAAAGTTTGACGCCATGCCATCTGGGCCCATACGTACGAAAGTAAGATCGAAGCTTCAGCCCGTCTTGAATGAAAATACGGCTCTGAAAGAAGTGGCCGAAGTGTTGTCCGGGGAAAGTTCTACGACTCCAGGAGGAGTAGAATCGTGTAACGTTCCGCACTACAAGTACGCCCCAGAGACATCAGTGGAAGTTTGATCATAATAATAATAATTTGGGGGTTTACGTCACGAGACAACTGTGATCATGAGCGACGCCACAGGGTAGGACTGCGGATAATTTTGACCACCTGGGGATCTTTTGACGTGCGCCGGAAATCTCCGGCACACGGTGCCAGTAACAATGTTTACCTCCCGCTCACGAACTGATTCTGAGTGCAAGGAGGCAGTGCTTTGATCCAGTGAACCTGTAAACGCTTCTCGAGTGCTATTGTTTCGCTAATATTTTGCATTGTGCCTAGTCTAGTAAGACTGTCATATGAAAGTTGTACCTGATCAAAGTGGCTATTTGGGGTAGTTGGTGCGTTTGCATGTTAAAATCCACAGCAGCCACCGTGAACACACACAGACAGAACAGGACACACAC
>JARGYV010084791.1:0-26441 GCA_029532675.1 Ornithodoros moubata
ATTTTTTTTTTGTCTGTTCTGTTGCTTGGTATTCTTTATTTCTTCCTTTTTACATTCATTTGCGATAATATTCTATTAAAAATAAAAAGATAGCGAGAAAGGAAGGCAGAATCGTAGGAATTTGGTGAGAGAGAAGGACTAAAGAAGCAAATCGTCATCTGCGTCAAGTCGTGCTAATAGAAAGCGGCGGGAAGGAGGCGTGTGAACAGCCACTCATTTGTGAGAAATTGGAGGCGAGCACGCCAATGTCCGCTTTCCTCTACACACGCGGATTCTGCTTCCTTCATCTGCTACTGCACATCGTCTGCATCACGCGATCCCTCTCTTGCTCTACCCATGAATCTTTGATTTGTTCTTGTGGCACTCGTTGAGCTGTTTCGCACACACCGAGGCCTCCCGTTGGTCACAGGAAGCTTTGTCTTCTCTTTGAAAGCGGGCAGCGTCATTTCGTAATTTCTTTTTTCTATTTTTCTTTTTTTTTCTGTGTGTGATTGTGCATGTCGTAGGAGGTTATTTTTATGGCTGGTTTTAATGGCGATGTGTGCCTTCAGGAAGGTGGCGCGTCAAATCGTGGTAGTGAATGCAAATTATTTTCCGAAAATGAAGACCTATATTCTTCTCGACAGCGAACGACGCTCACAAAATACGCAAGCGGCGGTCACGGGACACACACATGTCGTTACGGGGATGAAGACTGGTGAGAAAACGTTTCAGGGACAAAAACGTAAATAATAAACCAATATTTCCTGTAAGAGTTACTGCAAAAATGCTTCTGTTTCAACAGACAATATTACAACACGAATCTAAGCGTGTGTGTTCTATTAGGAATTAAAGTCACGGATGGCCACTACGTCCATTCTGAAAGAAGCTTGCAACGCGATGACTGAGTGTCAGTATTTTGAGGCCTTACAATGGAGGACATCCGTAGTCATCTTCGTGGTAATAGTCATCGTAACGTTAACGGTATAATAAAAATGCCCGTAATGTACATCCTACTTGTTTCATCAGTAGGGGTTACGGATGCTCCCGGTGCGTGATTGAAGTGCGGAGTGCGGGAATTTATCGCGAAAATTGTTACGACCGCTACCAGTACATGCTTTCGCCTGCTAGCAGTCGATAATGGCCGCTTTAAGGAAATCGGACAACGTTATCGCTAAGAGGGCGTGTACCGGGATAGCAACCGTCACGCTAGTCCCATTCTCCTCGGATGGTGATTGTCTTCGCAAGAGGAGCCCACTGAGATGGGAGGCCATGCAGCTGGCAATGCTCCGTAACCTCTGCAGAGGAAACCATAGCTCGGCTGAATTCCCTACTCTTTAGAAGCCCATCATCCGCGACTAATCGCTGCACGCCAGGCAATACGGGCAGTTTTTGACCTTATATTCTTTATTTGGGTTGCATAAACAAATTTCAACTTCAGGCACTTGTCAGGCTTTTTTTTTTTTTTTCTGCTTCGTGACTTTGAAGGATTGCAACTTTAATACGCGTCAATTAATTTATTTTTTGTTTCGTTTCGTTCATTTCTCGACACTTCCCCGTCTTACTTCCCCGTACTTTACGAGAACACACGCTGCAGGCTCTCCGTTATTACACATCCGTTTGCCCCCGTTGTTTGAATGCCCTTCTTTGTGAAAAAATCTTCGTTAATTATTAAACGTATCTCCGAGGCACGGCAGAACATTTTGCTCGTTACTTCCACTTGCGCTCAAGCGAAACAAAAGAAACGTAACAAAAACATGCGCGTAGTTTATCTGCACGTCTCTGAAGATAGTCATCTGAAAACATCGCACTTTGCTACCCCCTCCCCTCTTTCTTCTTTTTCTGTTCCCTTTGGTAAAGCGCTTGACAAGCGTCTAAGAACAAAAGGCGTTTCTGCCTCAGGTGATTATATCTAGACGAGTGATTAGTGTTCGATGTTAGCGATGGAGACGCTAGTTCCCAGCTGCCTTCCGGTGTTTTCCTTCTAATGCGTTTGTTTTGGTAATATCATCATTCAGTCGCTTTCTTATGACGATGTTCCGGGAGTATGTGCAACATATACGTTGTTTGTGCATGCGTGCGTGTGAGAGATTGTGTATGTGTGAGGGAGCGTGTGAGTATGCGTGTGTGCGTGCGTGTCTATCTGTCTTCATTGACTACGCTCGCTCTGTTGTACAGTAGGCGTGGAGAATGCAGTTTGTCGGCTACCATGACAGTGTTCGATAACAGTAAAGTATGTATACTGTACATGCCCGAGATGTGGTTGCAAAGGTGGTTGCACACTAATGGGAAGGGTATCTCTGAAGCAGCAAAGCATTTAAGGGTTGTGGATGGCAGTTGTGTTACGAACAATGATTTGAAAGCGAGTGAACATTCCAATGTTACCGGGCTTCCTTTATCTCGATTCGCAAAGGAGGCAGGCATTTGAATTACTGTCGTAGTCGTCATAAGTAGTAATTGTTTGGCCCAGTCATCGACATTAGCTGAAGTGCCCTGCTTTGCAAGTACTGGGTCAACGATATTGTCACAGTGCCGTGTTGTCGCAACCTGCAGGCCTGCAATTGTGTTGACTCTCGACTGTAGCGCGTCACGTAAAAAAGCATCTGGTACCACCTAGTAAAAAGTATAATCTAAAACGTCGTATAAAAAGCTTCCGCCTGAACATTGAAATATGGCAGCAATGCTGTAGGGAATTGATCAAGACCTTTTTCATTTTTACTCCCTTCAGACGAGGGAGTACGTATACAGGAAATTCCTTATTACTCCGTACCTACACAACAGGAGTATATACTCTCTCGTGCCTCTATTTTCCAAGCTGCTCAAACTCAGACTTGCACTATTATGTAATACGCCTCATCAGTTTCGCCCTCTCTGTTTTGGGGGGTTGAGACAGACGATTGAACGAGGACATTCTTCTTGCTTTATGTGAAAAGCTTTCAAATCGAAAATGATGTCTGCTTTCGTTTTGCTTCTGGAAGAAAGCATGCAGCCAAATATAAAATTTAAAAGAGGTAGTGCAGAAAGCGCTCGCTTCTCGCTGCAAGAGGTCGTCGGTTCGACTCCTACCACTGGCTGAGCGATCAGAACGTTTGCCGGTAATCTCCTCAGAAGTCGCCCTAGGCCGCAACTGTCCCTCTGCCATAATCGTGATGTTGCCTAGTCTCACAGAGACCGACTGCGACAACCAGTGTCGATGTCACCAGTACACACTACCGTGACGGGATTTCACGGAGGCTTTCACGCAGACGACATTTCTCTCTCTATATATAACACTCCATAGGGCTCTGTATACCTATGCTCATCCCGGGAGCAAGTATCGAAAACACGGAACTTGATGCCCCGGAGAACGGAATGCCATTCCATAAGCAGTTGTGCGTCAAGAGGCAATGCAAACGAGGCCACAACAAGCATGTCAAGCACTAAAAAGAGAATCACTCCTGTCGCAACAATACGGTACATTGGACCACGGGCCCTGATATGTGGAGATGGCGGTGCAGTCTTCGGTGACTGATGCCACCCTGGAGACTCGCTGACTGAAAACATGTCCTTTGCGGCTGATGGTTTCGCTGTCGCCCTTATATATATATGGTACTTTTTAGGGAAGGGCGGCTGGCAGGGGAAAACCAGAGACCGGTACGGCACTTGAGATACATTTTATCATCATTTCGGTCCATTTTTTTCTTCTTTTTTGTCTATATATATTTTTTTTATGGAAGATTGCGAACTGACGTCTCGCTTTGCAAAAGCAATCTCCCTGTGAGCGTTCTGTCACTCCCCTCCTTTGTTTTTACGTTTCTCTTGCACTTCTTAGTATACGATGCATTGTTGCAGGGAATGATCAGCCGATGTTCGTAATCGGTCTACTCGGCTCGGAGATTGAATTACCCCCGCCGACGTTAAGGTATCCTTGCAATTTTCCGGTAATGTTATAGCCTGGCATAAAAGGAAACGGAAAGTCCGGGAGAATAAGTACTTTTGAGCAAGTACCCTGTAACGTGAGGTTTCGCTCCACGATACCCAAATGGAACTTTCGATGTCTGGCCGCTCCAAGTGGCTGCTATCAGTATCCATGTCCGAGAGGACCCTTCGTCTGCCATCTTTGCGCATTCTAACGTAATAGCGACTCCTTTTTCTGCTGGAACCTGAAATGTGAGTGTGCGAAAGCGGGGAAGATGAACGAGGTTTTCCGGCTATGAAACAGAGGAAGCGATACAATTGTACATGTGATTTTGTGAATACTATAAACTGCAGATATGTGATGATCAAGACGAAAAACCGCTTTTGTTATGGTTTGGCATAAGTTTCATGTTGGGGTGCGGATTTTGTGGCGTGTTCTGTTCTGAAACTGACTTGTGTACATGTTGCAGCATTTTCGCGCAAGGAATCAGGAGGTGCAATGCTCTCTGGGGAAGTTTTATCAGCAGGCATTTAGTACGATCAATATGAACACAGATAAGCAGTCTCGTGTTGCGGTGGGATACCAAGTTCGCTGCATATTCTTTCTCTGCTACCGCAGCCCTAGAAACATCGACCTGAAGCGTGTCCCCGCCGCGGCAACGATGTAAATTTTTAAAAATATCGACCGGAGCCAGTCTCGACAAAATCTATCAGCTGCTCAGACTGCTCTACCTGGGTGTAAAACGGCAGTTTCTCTGCTACATTGGTGGCATATTTCACCTGTTACCGGCAGTGTAGCAAAACTGGAATCTTCTTGCTCGCCGAGGGGAGACGAAGTTGCCATCCCTGGCTAGGCCATTTAATATTGGTGAATCTACTATACGATGAAGCCAAAAAGTAGTATACTGCATACTTCGCTGCGCGACTTTTGGTAAGCTGTATGAGCACGACAGATTGTATAAATGCGTAAAGATTAAGTGCAAAGGGGAAAAAAAAAAGAAAGAAAAGAAACAGGCTGTTCGGGTTGTGTATTTTACAGGCAACGTACGCTAAAAAATTGCCTCAATGTAATGGCGAGTTTTATTTGCCAAGGCCACATTGACAACCGTCTTCTTTACCCCGTCTTCTAGAATTTTTTATATTTTCTCGTTAATAATGATACCATTTACTTGAATCTTAAGTACGTAAATACTGCGTTCCAGTAACCCCATTCGTACAACTCAACGCTAGCACGCTGCGGCATCATCAGCTAAATAACTTCTTCCCCCTTTTAACAAAAGAGAAAAGAAGAAATATACACAACGCATGTCATGACGTACCACATCAATATAGGAGTTTTATGTGCTCGTAATCTCAGGTCCTATACAACGACGCAAGAAACGCTCTTCCAGAAAGACACGACTCACAAAGCAGAAAACACTCAACACTTTTATTTCGCTACACTCGTGTAGGAACAGACAGCACAACACAGAAACGTGGAATGCCGGGAGGAAGACACACGAAACATCACGAGACGAGACCCCGGAGGACGAAAAAACACACACGAAGGAACGACAAAGAATTACCGCAGCATGCATACACAATACAGTGATTGACGCCGCTGAAACCGTCCGTTTTCTTCACACAACGGCTGATCCATTCGTCAAGGACGCGTTTTCTTCACTTTCTTTCGATGTGTCATATATTATACACAGCGTTCGCCTTGTCCTTCTGGGATATTTACGCCAGCTGCTGTTTGTACTGCAGGCGGCATGAGAGATACGCTTTTGTTGCTCACGAGACAGGGACCGGGGCACGTACGTAAATTTCAACGCAAGACGTTCCCCCTCGTGTTGAGGACAAGCATCTGGTTTGGAAGATGCTCGGCTAAGGCGTCGGCTCCGCGTGCTGAGTCGTTGTAGAACAAGCGCTCCAATATCAGTTTCAATAACAGCGACGGTGTCGAACCAGCAATATTCTTTATAGTTCGAAGAAATGATGGTGTTATTATTATTTTTTTTTTCTTCTTTTGCGTCCTTCTTTTCCAAACATGCCTCAACGCGACACCTCGAATGCAGTACGATTTCTGTACGTTTACAGAAAGGATATAAAGTTGTAACATACAACACAGTTGTTTTCTGCGGTAACATTCAACACATATAAACTCAACAAATGGCAAAATAACTTTCCAAATCTTCCCTGGCACGTGTGCATGTGAAGTATACTCTCTCTAAATGACCTTAGGGGTCGCATTTACTCAGTGGTACCCGTATCCGCCGTAGTGATGTTCGTACCCATGTCCTCCGTGTCCATGTCCTCCATAACCACCATGTCCATGTCCATGCCCATGCCCGTGCCCGTGGCCATGTCCTTGAAGAACAGTTGAAGAGCCATGGCCCATGTGGGAATGCTGACTGTGACTGTGGGAATGATGATGGACTCTAAAAAGAGAAAGGGTATACGGAAAGATATACGATATGGAATGGAATAACGCGGAAAATAGATAGTCCTCAACTTCCAATAAGTATTTGCCTCACATACGTAAGACGCCGGCATGTTGTAGGTCTGGTCTGTCTAAGCGGCCTTTCATTTAATTGAAAAAAAGGAGGTAGAAAATGGAAGTATCGTACTCACGGTATCGGTATTGGAATGGGTACATGGTAAGGGCAGTGCTTGGAGTGGCGCATGGGGATGGGGATAGGAATAATCTGCGTCCGGTGACCCATCATGGCAGCCGCTAGGTACTTCATCATCTTCTCCTCATGACTAGGAACCACCATTGTCGCCAGCACCAGAAAGAGAGCCGCCAAAATTTGCCAGCGTGTTTCACAGCCCATCGCTCCTGTCGCACACATGTATACAGTAAGATTTCAGCGGCAATGGCGGTACGTGTGGCCGCGCGGGAACACACAACAGTAACATAGAAGCAGATAACTGAAAAATGTGGTGACATGGGATCATGTAAAAGGGACAAGAAGTGTTTTCGACATTTCATCACTAGTCAAAACTCACGTGGTCAAATGTGCAAATGTTTGCTGCTTTGATAACGGCAAACTGACAACTGACGGATCATGACAACGAGACACCTAGCAAAATAGGTTGCTTCTTTGTTTGGGCTTCAGGCTATAGTACTAATGAAATATATGTTCACTCCACACAGGAAGGCAATTCTAGCGATACAGAGAGCTATCTTCTATGACTCGGAACACCCAGTACATCATGGGTGCACGCAGTGATCACCAGCCATACCTGACGTAGTGTAAAATTCCAAAGCACTCCGCTACGTCGCGTACCTTGCGGCACAGAATCCCGCAAATCACTGAGTGGCCCAGCGGGGACTACGTCTGCTTTTAAACGAAGGCCTCGTCGTCATCGTGAGCAGTAGCAACGCAGGTCACCGACATGGTTTCATGGCTCGAAACGCCAGAAAAAAAAGCAGCGTGATGGTCACTGGCGCCGTGAGGAGAAAAAGCGCGCTTCCACTGTCGCTTTCTTTTTCTCAAGTGACGCCGTTGAAGCAGTAAGCATAGCAGAAGGGTTCCTAAAAGTAGTATCATCATCTTTTGTCAAAGCAGACACCCGCATTCACGGTCGCTAAGCAGCTGCTGCCACGCGAGTTCGAAAGCGAAAACAAATACCCTTAAATAGACGCTCGACTTCCCTTGAAGCATTGCTGCTACGGCTGAAGGACACCGTCCTAGTTTCTCGGGGTGGTATCGGGAAGATGTTCCGACGGCTTCTCTGACATTAAGCTGTACGTTGGAATAAAAACTTAAAAATTCGTATTCTGGGTGCAACAACAAGAGATGGTGGGTCCACTTGTTGGGTGTCTGGTGTTGTACAATGGTGTGCGTGCCATTGCAAATATGTGTTAATATATGTGTCGATTCTAATAATCATAGTGAAACCCTGAGGCTAGAGAGAGCATCAAACATTCCCTCAAACAACTCCACTATCTTGTTCTCGTTATGAATACTAGATATCATCAGCTGACTTGTACGGAACATGAAGCACAGCCAAAACAAGTCAGAGCCCTTTGTCATGAATATAATACCTTATTTGCTCCTCATTCACTGTTTTCGGAAAAGAAATAAGATATTCGCGTTTCTTTGCGACGATGCCTTCAGAACCTCTTTGCTGGAGGGTTCTTCCCCGAGGAATGGCTGTTAAATGAGATCGGGCCGCACAGCGTTTGCTTTTGTCAGAGACTGTGTTTGCCACTGTTTCCACATCGGATGTCCGTTCTCCTTCGTTCTATAGTCCACAACACCGGCTTGAAGCAGAAAAATAAAGAGAGAGTAACGACACAATAGCAATGGTCCATCAAAACGGGACGCCTTGTAAATAATAATCAAGCCGCGCTTAAAGTTGTATAAGGACATTACCCTTTGTGCGTTCCTTGTCTCCGCATGTTTAGCAGCTTGGCGCTGTTTCCCAGGCCCAGTGGCTTTTAACCCGTAGAGACTTTCGTGTCACGCTCGCATATTTCACCCTTTATGATCTGGCAACTGTACAGTTTACTCATTTATGCGTGCACGTTACGCCTTCCGAGACAACCCTTTTCCGTGCTCGGCCTAAAGCTCGAGACCTGGTGCAGTGATAAGCGCCAGCAGAAAACGACTTTGAGACCCTATAAAGGCACTTCGCAACAGTCGTTATGCGCGCGCGATACCCGTATAAATATGTACAACGGCAGGGCTGCGAGCCGTGGCCCGAATAAACAGGGCCCAATGGCTTTGTCGAGATGCTCGGCGTCTGTTCGCGCTAAAGAGTCGCAGAGCTCGTCGCCGTGCACGGCTATGAATAGCTGGCGCCTCTGAGCGTGTACAGGTGAAGTTTGCCGGCGAGAATGCAAAAGGCTTAAATATGTAACGAGACTTTGCTGCGTTGGGGCTCTCTAGGGCGTGCAGATCACAGCGCGTAATGCTGGTCATTTCTAAGGGAATATAACGGTGTCACTTTCAGGAAAACCAGTCCTGCGTATCAGGAGCTTTGATGATATCATTAGGTAGTTGTGTCTCAGTAAGGAATTATGATGTACCGAAGAAAGTGGTGGAAAGGGCGGTTCGTCCAGCGACATGGCCCAGTGGCCTCAACGCCTGGGCCTTCTGTCAAGGCTGGGGAGGTAGCGGGATCAAATCCTATACAGCCAGCCAGCCAACCAACCAACAACACAGCCTGCGTGTTGTATAAATTGTCGACTATTCGACGAAGATTATGTGATAAGGTTTCCATAGTAGGTTCACGGCATCATAACTTCCCTCACGCCATTGCAGTTAATTTCGATTGTATACGTAAACCGAAGTCTCCATTTTAGTGTTTACTCACTCTGCAATACACAAGGATTTCATTGACATCAGATACTTTAAGCGATCCGGCAAAGCGATGATATGTGTCCCGCAAATGTATCCGTGTGTGAATATTAATATACTACATCGCACAAAATCCCTTGTTTTGTAAACTGCCGATTCCTGTACGATCTGTGAAGTGCATTCTGTTTCTTATGCTGTGGGAAGACCGAATCCTGGTGATACGTACCTGGTGGAATACCACATGAAATACTTGGAATCACCGCAGTCTTTGGGATTTTCGATATAAGAATGCACACAATACGCAACAAAGTATCAAAGGTTTCGAGAAAAACAGTTTTTATATTCCGTAGTAATGAAATATATATATATATATAAAGAAGAAACATACTACGCCAGGAGACACAATAGTGCCAAGTACGTACATGGCGCCTGTTCAATCAATATAGCGCAAAGGTATATTCTCCATTTCCACCGGAGAGCGCACAATCAATGCCATGACTGCAGACATGACAAGAAGCTTAACAGGATGGAAGAAAAACTCGCTCAGGATGACGTTGAACAAGTTGCACCTTACCCAAGACGCACTCCGATGGTAGCCGTACGTCAAACCGTACAAAATCACGAACACGGAGCACACCACCGATCCACCGATACAAAGCACCCAGGCCAACCCGCATGCCCACATGGGCAACAGCTCTTCATGGGCGTTACCTACAAGCAGGCTACGCTGGTGACCTTCTGTCCTGGATGCCTCCGTCAGCTGTTCCTCCTCTTCTACCCAATCACGAATTGACGCGGTCAAGTCAACGTGCGGTATCACGGGCTTCCTCCGGAACGCCGGTTGCTTGGAGCGTTCGAAGAGAAACACGACAACGAACATCAATGGAGTGACAATCGCAGTTGATTGCAACGCTATGATGAGCTCACGCTGGCTGGGAAGCTGAAAAAACATGTTTACGAAATCCCACTGGAATATTTCTTCGTCGTCCCCTTCTGTGCCGTAAAACATAAGGCTAACCAGCATTCCGGACACGACGAGGAGTAAAGTGACAGACGCACGCTGCTTGCGCGTGAAGTTCCCCGTTGGAAGCCTGCTGAAGATGCTAAAGATGAGGTGCTCTTCGCGGAAGTAGCGTATCAGTCTGGCCGTAAAGATGCGCCAGGGGGCTCGTAGTAAGGAACTGTCAGCCTGCTCAAACTCGTACGTCTTTCTCCCACTATAAAGGTCCGGGCAAAGCACATCGTCGACGACGAAAACGTAGGCCTCCTTTGTCTGAAGATCGCGTACGACGATGGTGTTCAGCGTCCATGACGGCCTGTCGCCTTTCAGGACAATCGTCACGCGGGCAGAATGGATTTCTCCAAGGTCAACTGGACTGCTCAGAAAGTACCAGTCCCTTCCTCCAGCCTGCAGTGCTAATGGGTTGCGGGCGCTATCTCGGAGGACAACCTCTCGAGACTCGTCGTCTTCGCCGACAACCTGCAGTAGCACGTGACTGGATGTCCCCGAGCGAGCCCTGAACCATGTGTATACCGAGATCAAGTACCCGTACTCGTCGTCAGGCTTGTTTTCAGTGAGGTATTCGATGCCTGAGGCGCCTTCGTCTCGAGTGTCTTCACGGGTTGCCCAGAGGAAAACGAGGATGTATATTGCCCATATGATCGCAATGACAATGACCATGACCAGGTTATTTGACATGCCACGGATCAACACGCCGAACTCGGCGAAATTAATGGGCGTCGGCGCGATGAAAAGACCACCAGTGAATATCGAGGTATGGTTGCACTCGCAGTGGACGAACTGACGGTCGGAGTCTGACAAGGCCCGGCAGCCATCGGTGAACCATTCTCTGAAACAAGAGCGGTCCAGTTGAAGACTGCGTTCCTTGTTTCTGATACACTAGACTCACCTATGTTGTGTATTCCAGTACAAACAGACGAAAAGGTTCGTATTTAAGGTGTACATGAAGGTTCGGTTAGCTTCCCCATCTATGCGAACGTACGGGTCCTTCAGAACAGATGCCACGAGTTTCGTCATCGGAAGGACAGCCAGAAACATCGTTCCTGCTTGTTCAACGCGAATCCAGCGTTGGTGGTTGCTGATCAGGTTGTCGATGTGATATCTGCAAGAGTCATAGGGGAATTATGGGTAACCTGCGCCCTGTTTGCTACTGTCCGACAATCCACGGTCAGGTTGTTAGGAGGCCACAAATAGACATGTCTTTTTGCGATCTCAAAGATGTGTTGAAGGTGTCTGCGAAATTTCGAGCTTGTGTTCAAGACCGCAAAGAAATTGACTGTATTTTGCAGAAAAATAAAAAATAAAGGGCATTACGTTAGAGGGTGTCTCGCCTGTTTTCTATAAGCCATTTTCATTGAAAAAACTGGAGGTTCCTCTTATGTTTTTTATTTTTTCGCGCGTTCTGTTCAGTACACTGTGTAACTATCCAAGAATTAACTGAAATTCGCTAAATAGCTTTTAATTGGAGATTTCAGAAAACAAGAATGACTCGAAGCCTGTCCCTGGAGAAGACCTGTCCTTTTGGAAAAAAAATCTCTAAATGCGAACATGCTTCGAGATCCAAAGCGTGAAGCAAATGACATGTATTACACGTAACCCCGAACTGAAGTGTGCCGGCTTTGTTTCACTTCGTGTTCGTATTGTAGTGACAGGTCAGATAACCTTTACAGGTGCGTGACATCTTGAGATACAGTTTCCACACTCACCTGTTTTGATCCACGAAATCATTCCTATTGGGCACCCTATTCATGGCAGCCGCACAAATAAACTCTTCCGTGGCATCCTGTGGTGTCAACTGCACGCGGAGATAAGCACCAGACTCTGTATTGTTGATTTCGTGAACGGAGACATTGCGTAAAGACGTCTGATACGTAATGTTCTCTTGTAGTTCGAGCGGGGTGTCCCTCCTCAAGAAGGTCTCCATCCCGGTCTTTAATGGCACTGTAGATCTGTCATGTCCTCCAACATGGCCCACGATGTTCTTGGAGGTAACCTTCACCGCCTGGGTGTTTGAAAACCGTCCAGATGTGTGGCACTGAAACGGGCTCGCTGGAAACACGATCGACGTCTGCTGGTCTGCTCTCTTCGCCAGACGAACTCTGGATCCATTTAGTGACCCGAGGAACCCGCTACGGTGGCTTTCTCTTATCCACAACTCGTAGTTTTCGAACATGATGCTCAAGTCGTCAGCATCGGTGTCCGCGATTCGGGACACGGACTGGGCAACGCGACCGAGGTTTTCTATTAGCACCTCTGCCGTGACGCATTCGTGTGTTGTGCTGATATTTTCTGGGACGATGGAAGGCACTTCCGCTACTGGAGAAACCGTCAGTTTGAGGGCTGCCGTTATTGTGCCGGCTATCGCTTCCCCGACTGCTGTGGTTCGGTTGGCTAGGGTTCCTTGGAGCTGTTTCTGTGTGAAATTTTCATAAGCGTCCGTATATTTTTCTAGCAATTCCACGGTGGTTCCAGTCAAGCTCAGGCTGGTATTCTCGGTGGGTAAGATGGCGCCCAGGACCTTAGTCGCTTCGTGCAGGTCTCCGGCTGTCTTAATTTGAACGGTCTTGAGGTAGTCCACGAAGTCTTCGCGTACCTCTGTTTGGTTTAGTAGCACCTGTGAATAAATGGTAGGAAGCTACAGAACCTTTCTCAATGTCACAAGGGCTGAACATGAAACATGTCTTCAATAGCAGTGCCTTCATCCATTTATGTATACGCTATCATCGCGTTCCGTGATTGTACCGTGCCAAATTGATCCTTCTTACCTGTCCGCTCATCTTCTTGTCGCAGTCCTTGTAAAACTGGGACTTAATCATGATAGACGAACTCTGAATGTAAGACAGGATGTCGCTGACTGTGGCATCGTCGCTCGTCTTCCCAATTGCGGATGAAGCCTCTCGCTGGTACTCTTTAACACTCTTGAGCGTAACAGTAGAGCAGTTCCCGCTATCCACCACCATGTCGACTGTCGTGAAGGTGAACTGGCCTAAGGAATCGATGCAGAAGATCACAATGAGGGCTTCGTAGTTGCGATCTGGATCGCCCTGAGGCAATACTCCGTCAAATGTTGTGTCGTTCACCTAAAATGATTTTGCACAACGTAAGTTTATTAATTAACTAACTAGTCGGTTACTTAGGCAGCAGTTAGAAAGTCGAAGGGTACGACGAGACTGACGCGAGGGCTTGTTTAGGTTGAAACAACGGGTTTTCTCAATTCGCAGAAAAACAAGAGAGCACTTTGGAGAAAATATTACAATTATATTATTAATTAGTGTTAAGTAGAAAATGTAGACAGTGTCTCGCAAAGTGGGCTTCACCTCATGCTTTCCAGTAAGAGGTAAAGCCCGCTTGCAGGGTGAGAGAAGGGCAGCACGGACTGTTGCCGTAGTAAGCACGAAGATTCGAAATTTCGAGACACGACACTCTCGACTACGTATTGAACATCCAGGTTATAAGAACACCGAACACTGTAACAGATCTGCTAAAAATTAACGCCTTCTCTCCTTGAAAGAGAACGTAACGAATGAGTTAATTTTGTTACTTCTATGGTTCAATTAACTCAATAGAGTGCCCTTAAGTCGTATTTTTATCGCTACCTCTATCCTTCTTGCTCATACGCATCTCTAAGCTACAAAACAAAGAAGTCCCCGCCGCCGCATTGGCGACAGGATAGCGGTGCGGATAGACACTTTGATCGCGTATCCTATACTTGCTTCCGCTGAAGAAACTTTCGCTTCACTGCCGAACCATATCTCCGACAACGGTGTATGAGATCAGCCAAATGTAAAGCGCGGTTCACAGCCCTTTTGACTGATGGATGTGCTTGCTGGTAAGACAGTGTGTCCCTTTATGTTTTCTCCCCCCCGGTATCTTGTAAACATGTAGGAGGCGAAGCCCGCATTTGAATCTCAATGAGCATGTCACTCCCCGACGGGTTCTCTTTCATGAGCGATAAGGGATAGAGTGCTAGTCGTCCTTCCAAACCGGGCACAAGTCTGTCAGTGCCTTTTGGCATCGCACACAACTGTCAAAGTTTGACATTTCGACACCGCATCGGTCATTTCGTGTTTTGCCCTGCCGACCAATTGCAAATGTCGTGATTCGTAAATGTGCCGCAACAGGAAACCCATTCATTGTATAGGCCTTTTTTTTAGGGGGGCTGGTCGATACTGCTTTATCTGTGGTATAGAGTATATGATAATTATTGTACACGTTACCGAAAAGGCTGTCACTTTTTTTCATATGGTAATGGCGAAAGACGAGAGTTGATTTCGACACAGTCGGGATGTGGTAGTGCCTGCTGAAAGCCGGCAAAACATTTTTTCTTTGTTTCTCTCTTTTCCGAACACTCATTGTATCATACTCGTGGGCGGATTTGGACAGCATTATGGAAACACCACTGAAGCTCACTGCGTGTTGTGGATTCCTTGTGGCTGTACTATCAACCGTAATGTGTAGCAAATTTGAAAATTGCTTAATTTCCTCAGATTCCCGTCGGAGTTTTCTAAACATAAGTTTTTTTCGATTGCAGGCGATATGCCAAATTTACTTCATGCGAGAAGACAGAAGGCGTCCTTAGCGTTTACTCACGGTGCCCATAGGTAAGTCCAAGCTCATTTTAGCCTGCCAGTAACCCAATGTTCCCTGCACCAATTATTCTGCAAGTTCTTTTCTTTAACGTATTTCCCTTTTGACAAATGCATATTTCGAATGACTATAAAACGACTCAATCGCGACACCTATTACCATAGGACTGCGTTATTATATGCCGAAACTGTAACCACTGGGTACGCATCGAGAGCTACGATCAATCCTACCGCAATGGCTCTGCGCTTTCCGTGAAAACGCATCATTAGAGTCGAATTGGCCTTATTACAGCAGCCAGAGGTATCGACCATGTGTTTGATAATTACGTCCAACTCCTATGCGTGAGCACGATTGAACGTTGCCACACGTTACGGGGCATCACGCTTGGGTTCGAATTTCAGGAAAGCAATGAACGTTGCAAAGTATAGAGGCGTGATTTAATCGCATGCGGTTTCAAATATCTCGAACTGTGTTTCTTCGGTACTCTGCAACGTAAGATGCTTCAGTAAGGGCGTAATCCAGCAATGGGTAGCGCGTGCAAACGGGTAATTCTTGCACCTATCTCTACAGATGTGGGATCCGATTCGACCTGAAAAAGAAATCAAATGCTGCCTGAAACAATTCCGCTGAACTTCTCTCGTGTTCTCTGCGCCATATATTTGGAAACGGCGCGTTGCTCCTGACTTATGAGTGCCTTTGCATGCAGTTCCTACATCGTTTCGTTTACAATTACATAGAAACGCTAGCAGCAGCTGCTGTAGCAATTTTCCTCGGCCGGCGAGCCCCTTTAAATGCGTCCAATATGTAGGCGTCTGCCGTGCGAAATCGTGCACAGCATTTCTCTTGGTCACCGCTCGCGAAGCGAAAACGGAATTAAAACGTGCCGCATTAAGAACTGCGCTTCGCTAATGCCTGTGGTCGTCCATCTTCGAGGCGTACAGAGGAAATTGACTCGTTTCCTGCCAGAAGGATTAATTTCTACCTTTTGCCAGGGAATACAGAGTATCGCTCTACGAAAGGAGCAGAGTTCGCCCTGATGAATATGCATGTTCACCTGCGTACAACTCTCACTTAAACAACGTAACACTTTTCTGTCCCGTTTTGTATGTGTGAGCGCCTTGCCTGTAAACCAGGTTTCAACCCGCAAGTAATAAGAATATATATATAAAAAGAGAAGCAAGAAGGAATAATCTACGTAACAATAATGTGCTTTTGTTTACCTGTTATTTTTTCAAGATGCAGAACTAGTAATCCTCCATTAGGAATTGTCACTGAAGACACTCCAGTTTAGATAACATTACAGTCAGCAATTTGACCAAACAGTGATGAAACATGAGTTAGCCTCAAGCAATCGCCCTATGTTTTCGGAGCTTCGCCTCAAGATAAGCGAAACATACCACGCAAAATTCCACTGCGTAGATTTGCATGACTTGTGATAACGAATTCTTCTCCATGAGGCCAAACAGCTGAAGCGCACCGTTCCCTTGACGTTTTACCTATCCCGCACCCAATTACACGCGATTAGCCGCGCAGCACGAACAGCCTTTGGTGAAAAAGCAAATAAACGTTGTGGCGCTAACCACCGCGTTAGGCCCGTTTCAAACGAGGCACCCAATCGATACAGCATGAGTTGCCTCTACCAGGTGCTAGCGGCACGAGTATACGGAGAGCCCGTGTATACTCATCATTCATGGGCCACTTTTACACGAGTTGGTTGGCTGGGGCTGTTCGTTTGCACACAGGCCGGCGAAACGTGTTCCCTGTTTCCCTTCCTGCTGACTAATTGGGGACTTGGCGTAACAGCAGGACAGAAGCCCGACGAAGCAAGCGATTAGCTTTCTTTTTTTGTTTTCGCATTTCTTTTGCCCGTATCCTGATTATTGTTGTGTCTGCGCGCATGTTGCGTCCATTGGACAGTGGTAAAAGTAGTGGTTACACCTACTGGGAAGGAATATCTGATATAATTCTGCAGTCTTCTGACATATGGGTCAGTGGCGAGTGTTAAGGGATTTCCCCAATGCTGCGTTGCCTGTTCATTCGAATTGTACTTGGAATACTGTTCGAATGAAGCGTTAACATCTCTGCGCGATCGCGCTGTCAGGTACCTCTGATTTGAGTAAGATGCAGGCCTGGTGCAGCGTCCTGAACGTGTGCTGGTGGACCTCGTCCGGTTTCAGATCGCAGTAGTAGAACTCGAAGGTGAGGTCGCTGTCATCGTAGTCGACGAAGCCCTTGCACTCGACATGAAAGTGCGTAATCACAGCGATTCCCTTGTTGTGATCCACGACGCAGGTACCGCGACCCGGTGGAACGTTGTCTTGGGCACGGAGATTGTATTGCGCGAAAAACTCGTCCGTGTTCTCAATATGGACCCTCTGGACCAAGTGAAACGTATATCAGCAAGAAATTTAAAAATTGATTACCGTACACATTTCTATGCTTAGTTGCTCACATGACTAGCGCTGGCTCCATTGCATTCTGCGACGAAGCCGTATTCTCCGCTGGCGACAGTATTGGCGTCGGCAACTTCTATTACGGCACCATTTTCCATGGCGTAAATTTCAACGTCTGCACGTGAACCTGTGCTGGTTACAATCCTCCAAGAGACCTGCGGATAGCGAGTGTCCCAGTTCTCTGTTCGCTGGGGTCTGGCTTCGAGCTGTATGCGTTCCGTGGACAACTTCTTGTATTCACAGCACGGACAAATAAGGAAGAGGTCGCGGTCGTTCCTGCCGGGTATCCGCACTTTTATCGAAGCCGTTGCCACGCCTCCCATTGTGCTTGATACCTTGGAAGATATTTGTCGCGATTATTTTGTCAACGTTTTGCGCTAAGTGCACGCAACGATTACGTTGAATCTTCTGTAAATTTTTGTAAACTTTACTGTGAAGTGGAACCCACCATCTCTTTCGTGCATCGCTTCTTACCTTCTTTTCGACTACCCTGACGGCTATTGCTTACATGAAACAAACAAGTGAACATCTAGTGGGACCCAGTTTAGTTATCGTAACCTTTGTAGCGTTTAAATTTTCAGCACGTTACCCAGGATTACCACCGCTGACAGTGTGATTCCACGCAAGTTACCTACATTAAACCAGAAAGATACCGGAGCTAAATCTGTGGATTTGTTCCGTGGTCTTTCTCTCGAATGCGCCATGTTGTCTTATAACTCTAGTTCATGCCACTTCTCGGAAATATCCTAACCTGAAGCCGGAACTCGACTATTTCTGCTGTGTCTGTATAGCGCAGCTTGTCCTCGATCCTCACAATGGACGTTGTATGGTTGGTTTTTTCGAAAGCGAGAACCAAGGGATTTCCGAGAGGACATTGCCAGCAAGACCAGCTGTAAGTCAACTGTTCCTGGGGCCAGTACGGATTCGTAGACGCCGAGCCATCTAGAATGAGCACTTCGGCGTCCGACAGTAGAGTGAGCGGAAGACCGGCGATGCGAGCCCGAATATGCTCCGAGGTCGTCCGAACGTAACCGACGTACACGACTTCCAGGTTTGTCGACTTTCGGCTCCACATCTGACGAATGATAACCTGCAAGCGTTTACTTTCATGTTGAACATACTTGCTGGGAACCGAGCTTTCAGCCATTTCAGGTATCGACTGTGGTCAGCGTCATCTCTTATGCAAGAGTGAACCCTGCCTGTTCGATTCCATAAACAGCAAAATATTATACCTTGACGGGTTCCCTGTCCTGGACGCAACTTCGGTCGATACTCAGGTTGTAGGTGATATTACACTTTCCGTAGTAGCATCCGCCTGTCCCAGCGCCCAACGGATCGTCTTTAGCGGGATATTCTCCGCTGCATCGAATTATCGATGACGTAGTCATTGTCAGCCATTGTAATCTCGAGAATGATGTGAGCACCTGCGTGAGATAGAGATTCACTGGGAAAAGACATACTCGAGACTATCTCACTAACTGCGTTCATGTCCAACGCTCATCCACAATGTCACTGAACATAAAGCCTGCCTTCGAGCGGCCTGTTTCGCATGAAAACACTGAACAAGATGTCACCTATTGCAGTGCCGTGGTTTAATGTCCCTAACTCACCACGCTTGCACGGCAGCTATGAACAGTGTGTTCCGCTGGTACAGTTTTCGTGCACTGTTACCTGGTCGCAAGTGGACCCGACTTTAGGCGTGACTTTAAGCTCCAGTCTCGATCGTCCCTCCTCCAGGACCTCCGGGAGTCCACAACGTCCAAGACCTTCGACCTGAAGGCGGGGTTCGCACGGTGTTCGGGTGTCGACGACATTGTATCGATGGGCGTTGAGAAAATGCAGCCCGAGGCTGACATCCGTTGCGTAGTTTCCCCTCTGTCGTAAGGTGAATATTGCCTGGTATTCGCCTGGCGCGAAGAACCTGCAGAGATCAGCGTCTGTATATAAGAATGTTTGTCCGTTTACAACGATATTGTCAGCAACGCGAAATTCGCCCATTACACGCCAACACACGCACACAGCCATCATGCATCATAGTACGAGAGCTTACAGAAGTCGATCATATACTGCTAACGTGCTCACAACAGCTTCTGTGATAATACGGTGTGATGTGTAATCGGCTTAAGCATGTCGGATAGCGAATAATGGTGTTCATCCCACCTTCCGAATACGTCTAAACTTCGTGCGTTACAAAGGCTAACCTAACTTCCCGAAATAAGTAGTAGTCATGGAAACTACAATCAACGCACAGAGGAAAATTTGATAATCCTTTATTTAACGCTCACGTTGAGCCCGATCGCCAAGAAACGGTTTCAGACTCGTGATATTTTTTGCTATACATACGTTCTACTGGCAATGTAGTAGCTATATTCTGTCTTGAGGTCTCCATCACGCCAGCGATTCGCAATGAAGGATTCGGTGGGAACGAGGCTGTAGTCCGGTTCAGCCGGGAGGCCAATGACGTCACCAAAAGTGTAGAGCAGGTCGTGGCCTGCCAACCTCCACGGAGGCGCGAGGAAGCGGCAATAGACGGACTCGCTTCTTGCGCTGATGTTTCCGGAGCCCCGTTCGCTCAAGCACTCGAGCCTCGAACTCCTCTTGGTCAGTATTTGTTTGCAACTCTGCGAAAATGGAGGACCAGTTGGTATAAGTCACTGTCTGGAAGGAAAAACCCTCTGCCAACGGCCATCAGAATGTACAAGATATGACTAACAGTAGTATGCACTATATTTCCCTTTCCGCGACGTAGGTAGCTGCTTTGACAGCACAGGTACCTTACGTAAGGAGGACGGATTGCAACTTACTCCTGAAATGCAGTAGCAGTCGATGGAAATATACATCCAATCTTCGTCACATCTGTGATCGATAACCTTCACCGGACGAAATCGCGACGCCCGGACGTAGTCGACCCTGTTCACAGTATTGTCCATCTTGTACTTGTACCTCCTCTTTGCCTGGGCGCAGTTCCAACTGACGTGTCGTAGCAGCAGTAGAACATAGGCCAGCGTTAAACGCATCTGTACCGGAACTGTGGTGCGAACGCTAGCACTTCCTTCGTTCCTTTCGAATCATCTGGATTGCAGCTCCCAGCACTTTTTCTTCTTCTCCCTCAGCAATGGAACCCTATGCAGGTTGTGGTGGGTCGCAAGGGACATTGGCTGGGACATGTTATGCTTCTTATTCTAGACTAAAGACGGTTGACTTCGACTGGCGCACCCTTCTCGAGGAGTCTGCATGTTTTACGCAGCTTACATGAGACCTTATTCATGACGTTGATCAACATGAGTTCCGCACACAAAGTCGCCAGCATACAGGTCGAATGGACGGCCTCATTAATTAGTTTCCAAATTCACAGACAATGAGCCCCCCGTTCGCTTGGATCTTCTCATTAATTCTCGCTAAAATTAAAACCTTCCGTGTTTGCATTCGAAGAGATTTGTTCGCTGCCAGATTCCCGTCTTTCTTTTGCCTTCCTTTATTTTTTCCTCTCCTTACAGCATGTAATACGCTTTCTCTCTTTCTTGCCGTCAGTTTTCCTAACCTAATGATTTTCCTCGCTGAGAATTCCGCCCGACACTATAAGAAGCAACCGATGTTGGAAAACAATAGATGCCCGCATTTACTTTTCAGTTCATTCTCGAGAATTCTAGTTCAACCGTTAAGAGCACAAAGGAACCGAGAAAAGAAAGAAAGAGTATCAGAAAACCGCGCACTAGAAAGGTACTTTAGCAGAGTTCTTTCCAAAGGATCTTGTTTGAAGATCTGCCGTTCAATCTGAAGACGGTATTGTTCGCTGAGTAGCGAAGATCTTTTGTTTTCTTCTCCGCCCGGCGTATAGGTACTTCTTAAGTGACGTCAACCAACTATGGGGCGAGGACTTAAGTTGATGAAATTCAAGCCGAGCGAGTCTCGTATTTGCGTTTGTCTACTTTGCTTTTGTAGCACTTCTTTTGCTTTCGCTCATTCTCTCATTGGCGGGGTGGAATATGCTGGACGGTGTTTGAAAGAATGGGGCATCCGAGAAGGGCAGTCGCTGTTTCGCACTCTTTAGCGGTTTCTTTACACGCGATCCAGGGCGACAGGAAACACGGTTCAAACCCTTTGCTCCTTTCTCAGGATGCACAGTTTTGAGTACATGCATATATTTATTCTCTTCATGAAGATCAGTTACGTTATTTATTCACTAAGTTCCCGTGGTTGATTTTAACATCGTCTGTGTGCTATTGAAATGTAAGATATTTATTTATTTTATTTATCTATTCGTTTCCATCTTGCTGATGAAGGGAACAAGAGAAAAAAATTAGGTATTAAGATTCTAGTTAAAAAGAATAAGAGAATCAGAGCCGTAGCACAATGAGAAGCAAAGCTATCGTTCGCCAACATGAGAGATGAAATCTGTCGACGTATGCCGTTTAGTGGCAGGCGTCACCCTCGCAGAATCTCGCACATCCTGCTAGAAAGCCTTTGCGCGGGACACTCTTATTGCAGTAGAGCCATGTGAGACCGCTTATGCGCACGCAGTTCTCAAGCGACGAATGCGTATTTTTCTTGACTGTCCCTTTAAGGAAAACTCGTAATAATCTTAAGAACTCCTCTTCCCCCTTCCCTGGAGGAGGGCGATAATGGTGCAATGCGAGAAAACCGAACATAAATCAGAGGCTGCAAAATGAAATGCCACCAACGGGTATAAGCACCGCACGTTCTCGGCTGCTACCGTTTCTATACGCCTTTGTTGGCTCTTTCTTCTTCCTCTTATTATCATTGTGTATATTTCTACTGTTCTTTTTTCTGGGGAAGGTTATTATTTTTGGTTGCGCATTGTATTCGTTGCATAAGAAGGTTTTTATGCCTCTGTCTTTCTCTTATTTCGCCAGCCTAAGCGGGAAAATGATTTGTACCGGCGGTTGGTGGCTCTGCATCTGAATTGACGGTGGAATACGCTTTGTTGCGTGCGCGCTCATCGTGCAGGGCAGGGATATAAGCTCTCTTTCACATGGAAATGTGCATTTCCATACAATTCCTGGGTGTTTACTCGTGAGCTTTGTGTTGTTCGCGATAGAAAGTGCACGTGTTGAGGGCACCGAGCGATAACGGAGGTGATAATCGAAGGCATTCGACAAAAGACCCGGTCCTGAAGATGTGGATAGTGTTCAGCAACAGTACTTTGAACTCTGTTTTCATTATGCTTTTTTTTTACAACTGGGAGGTCAGTTGTAACTTGAACATAAGCATTTCTGCACTCCTTGCACCAGCAAATACCCTGTTTTTTTATTTCTACTTTCGTTTTTATTATTACGAGGCAGACTGCTACAAACTGTCCTGGTCTAAGGTGGGGAGGCTGAAAATGAAAGAGCGTGGACGCGTGTCGCTGGCGCTGAAGGCTGCCTCCGGTATGATGCACTCCCCTCTGTCGATTACCGAGTGAAGTTCACCAGTTTACCAGCAGGTTCTTTCGTCTGCTTGCCATACCCTGACCATAGCTACCTCCCTCATCTTACAAACGCAAATATCTATCACAACCCCGTGATGCATTCCCAGAACGTAATTTACGTTCCTTTCTCTGGCTGCATAAATCTGGTGTCTTCCCTAAAGTACGTCCCATGTGCAACAAATTATTCTTTGTCCTTCTATTTAAACGCACAAAACAGTCCTGCTCGCCACGCCCCACCACCAGAAACCTACTAAGAGTAAAGCCAACTCAGTAGGGGGCACAACGAGGCTGGGCAATCCCAATAATTTGCTGACGAGGACACGCACACAAAAAAAGTTCGTGAATGTCCGCTATAGACTGCTGCCTTCTTTTTCTCCGTCCGCCTTTTTTTCCCCCAAATCACGGCCTTGATGTGGGAGCGCGAAAATCAATTGCGGGTCCTCGATCATCCATCACGCACAGAAGCGTGAAAGCAAACAGTGGTAGATAAAAAGAAAAAGGCCAGAAATGTAAAGAAACCGATGGAGTATTGGAGGAGAAAGACAGAGGGAAAGGAAAGAAGTGTAGTCACGTGACTCAATCGTAGCGACACAAAAGGCAGTGTCCCTCCGTGGCCGACCATTCGTGTCAACTGCTGCGGGGCCACCGCGGGGGCTTTAAGAGCCTCGACGTCGAGGACTTTCTCAAAGACGCGTTGAGAGACGCTTGAAATGGATGGTTAATTTTACGGCAAGAATGGAAGGAAGTGACAGTAAATAAAAGAAAAAGGAAGCTTGAGGGAAAAAAGGAAGTATGTGTTTCTATTGGGTTCCTCAACTTGGGCTTGAACGATAAGGATTGGAAGGATGGTGGTCTCCCAGTTTTTGTTTTTCTTTAACAGCTTTTATGCTGATAAAGGATTACGCATAAGGGTGACTGAAGTTCGTAGGGCAATGTGCGTAGCAGGCGTGATGGATAATGTTCTTCCTCTCTTCGTTCTCAGTTCTTGTGAAGCGCTTCCAGGGTAAGTCTGACGTTGATACAATGCGTCATCTTAGACCGCATCACTCCGGTCCCACAATGGTTACAGTTATGAGCCTTCAGAGTACGTCAAACTGCCAAAAACGTCGCGTGACTGTATACTAAAACGTAAACATTACGGACATATCTCAACTATGCTCAAACAAGGTGAAAAACAGAGGGAGCACGGTGTTTTCTTTCCATTCCAGAATATTGTTTCGTTTAACTTCACACCAGGGAACATTTGCCCGACGCATCGGCTTGTCAGCCCGTGCTGCGTGGCCTTGCTGCCCTCTCTGGACCCTAGGCATTCCTGCAAAATTCAGCCCTTCAATACCAACAAAATACAGAAGACGATCACACGAACATTATTAATGGAAATGCTCAAAAATGATGTTCTGCGGCGAGCATCAGCAGGAGAAGGATGGCAACAAAGACGAATTCCATGTGGGGCCCAAACGTACCTTCAAGTCGAACTAGGTCAAAGGAAGGGCTTCACTTCGAATGTGGCGCAGGAAATCGTGGCCCTGGCCTTGATGTGGCAATGATCTTGAACGTAGCTCACCTGGGGTGTTTGAATTCGTGAGTCAGGAAATAGTTGACAAGTGAATCGTTCTAAGGTATGACCTGCAACCGGTCTCTGTGGTTCGACCCCTGGTTCGAAGCCAGTCCTGCACAGACGTTTAAGTGCAACAGTTTCTGTTACGTTAAACGTATGTTTCGATATGAACCCTGGCCACTTAGTTAGAGGGACGATACGTGCTTATATGCGTGCAGTCCGGAAGAAGAAGTAGCAGCTGCCCGTGATGTAGCGCTGCAGTGTTCTTTACAAGGTTGGCGCAGATGGCCTTCTTACCTGTTCCGTTGCTGCTGCTGCTGCCGGCGATGACTACCAGTGACTACCAGGAATACATTTATGTCAACAATTCAGTGAATAACGTAGCTGCCTACGCAAAAGCCTCACGGTTTCGACCAACTCGAATCATTTTTGATGGATGTACAGATTGGGCCTACAAAGTTTTTCTCAACTGCTACTGCTGGAATGGGGTGAGCAATCTATGCTGTGTGGTCTGTTGCTCATAGAGCGCATAATCGTATGATGATAAGACAAAGTCTTTTTGCACTTCAAGGCCTGTGGCATTGTGTCCCCAAATACTCGACTGGAATGCGTCGGGTCACGAGGGTACGGTGACATCCGTGCCCGAGTCGATTCGGTCTACTGCCGATATATCATCCGAGACCATCTGATGAGACCCGACTATGAACTTCTCTATAGTTTCGGCGACGTTATTGCTGAACCTCGAACCCCCGACTATAAACTCACTTCGCTCGACGTCTTCGCTGGAAACACATGGACTGACGTAGACTTCGGATATAACTATCACTATTTTATCGCCAGTATGACGTAAGTATGGCGTGCACGTCCTGGCGACTTTATACACCACCTTTTTACGCAGAATGAAATGTGCCGATAAGGCTAATCCTATTCCAGGCTCAGTTCCATGTATCCTGTCGGATCTTCGCATTAGAACGCGAAGGGTGCCGTTAAAGGGCTCTTATGGCAGTATTCTTACAGCAGTAAAAGTTTAATATCTCAAGTTACAGTGGCATCATGGCAAACAGTGCATAAACCTTGTAGGGAAACCATGTGTGGGAGGTCCTTCCTGCATCTTTTTCTGCGTTTAATTTTGTTTGGGGCTTCCTTAGACCCATTGATCGACTCCAAAGGCGCTGAGTCGTTGGCCTCGCTTCCGCTGTGGCACGGTAGATTCTGCCCTGAAACTCAACACTGAAGTGGCGTGCATCGTTATTGCGATCGCACTGATAACGAACGTATGACAGGCTACGTAACCTACGCATAGAGTAAGAGCTGGGAAATGGGGAATGTTTCCCGTTGGCTACTGCTCGCATTGCTCTAACGCTGCAGTTTCTTGGCCTCTGTATACATAAAGCTGTGCACTGAGGAACCCAGTTTGGGCAACAGTGCTGTTTATCCCCTTTTTACAGGATTATTTACACGGGGGTGTTTCACGCGACTTTCGCGCTAAGAAACAAGACTACCCAATTCCTGGAACACCTGAACGTGCATGTGTACACGGTGAAACCCACGGAAACGGCTTGTGAACCTATCCTTTTCATCGAGGGTCTCGGAGACTGCGGTCACCCTCAAGTACTTGAAGGCGGGAAGGACTTGAACCTCAAGGTCTCACCCAGCGTCAGACCTTGGTGCGATAAGGTGCGCCTCTATTGTACCCTCGATTAAAATCAGTTGCTTCAGTACACTACAAGTAAATACTGATGAATGGAAGGCAGGCACTTAGTAATGCTTGGACTGGCGAGCTGCTTAACGGTAGCCTGGAACATTACCGCGCAGGTTCTGACATCCTATTCAAGACTGCAGTGGCTGACGATAAGCCCGCCTATGACTGTCCTCTGCAGTGGGGAGTTCCCAGCTAGAGACGATCCTAGGCTCGATGAGGGTGTGGGAGGATGCTACCAAGGAAAGTGTAATATCACTTACCACCTTCAGATACCGCGTTCTTGTGTACAAGACAACGCGCCTGTCAAGGTAAACACAGTTGTGTAAACACATTCCTTTGTCCATGTATCTTTAACCTGCCGTCGTAGTCGGATAGGTCTACGCCGGTGGACAGGATAGTGTAGCCTGTAGTGGCTCAGACCTCGAAGACAGCCGGTTGTCCGTATGAACTGTGGATGTATCCGCATGAGACCGCTAAAAATGTGCGCCTCTTGACGTCATTTCAATGCGCGATGTATTTTTT
>JARGYV010084795.1:0-18837 GCA_029532675.1 Ornithodoros moubata
ATCGCAGTCCATAGGATTACTACGGATGTCTTTGAAACATTTTTTCTTGAAACAGCTGTCCAGTTCTGGTACGGCAGCGTTCGACTTATATACTTCTTATATCTTCGTTATATCTTCGGCTATACGCTCTTTATATATATATATATATATACATACAATAAGAAGAAGAAGATGGAGCAACAAGCACTTAACAGGAAAATTAAAAACTATTTATTAACTACAACATTAAGGAGTGAGTGAATCTACGTTGCGACAGCAGCGCTGTCTTCGTCAGGACTGGATATATACATATATATAAAGATCAGTATATATATGTACTGGTTTGGAAAACGTGACAGTGAAGTGAAGTGAGAAACACCCTGAAAAAGTGGGACCCTGTTTCTCGCAAAGGTCGAAGAGTTAAATGTAGCATTCAGGTCAAACTGCTCTCAAATGATCGTTTTGACCATTTTCTGGCACTGGGCACTGATAGTGCATCCGGGAGACATCGAAAGAGTTCTTTGCTCCCAAATTAAGCTCGATTACGAAAGGGTACCTGTGGCTAGACCTTATGAACTGACCCATCTTACAGTTTGCTGTACAAAAAGGCTAACCTGAAACTAGAAATTATCGATAAGTTGCCGCGATTCAACCCAGCCACTTTTATAAATGCAGACAGCAAACAACAATAACACGTTGTGCTTTGACGTCACGCAGGTCACCCTAATAAAAGGATTATGTCCTTTCATCATACCAGCACCGCCTATATTTTCTGATCCGCCCGGCATGAAAGGGAATGGCAGTAATATAATGTAGTATGCTACACTCCCACCGCATTCCTCGCATGAAGTACATAACAAAGAACGGAAGACAATGTTGGGCATAAAAGAAAAACGAGGTCACGTTTAGAGCTCCCACTGTAAAGTGCTTCCTGCTTTGCGGCTGGCTGAACAATGGGAAACGAAAAAGGACAAGAGTTTTACGAAAGTGTATCGGAACACTTTCCCTTTTAACAAAAGTGCTCAGGGCTGCGAGCCGCTTGATCCACCCTCGGAACTCCTTGAGAATGTGCCTGGAGAGCGTTAAGGATGCCACCAAATAGATACTCGAGGTGACATGCGGTTAAATAATGCGGTTTAACGAAAGTGTACCCAGTCGGAGTATGGTTGAAGGGTACGGAAAAAGGAGAGTTTGTTCCGGCATTTGCGAAGGGCATGATGATGAAAATGAGCACCACACCACCACCGTCCCACATGATGATGATGATGATTCGGGTGCTACTGGCGCATGCAAAAACGTGGTCATAAACAAACTGAAAAATAAAACAAATTGATATTTAATGCTAATAAAACAAGGATCATATAGGTGCAGTGCAAATGAAACTGGCGATGTGCTGCTGGAACCTAATAGAAACCAGTGAACAACAGCCACAATATATACCTTAATGACGATGACAGGGGTATTTCATCGCGCTAGAGACGATAGCCTACCCCATTGAAGTGTGTCTGAAGAGGAAAAATTATAATGATGAGAAAACTAACGAGCTACATTAGAACCAGTGAGCACCGCGTTAAGATGCGATGAAAGCATATACAAGAACTTCGAAGAGGGTAGGTATTCATCTTGTGTACTAAACTTTAGTGGCATGCGGTATCACGTCTACTGTGAAGCTTGACGAGGTTTACGGGATTTTAGGATTATGCAGTGTAAGCTGAAGACTAAATGAGGAGACCAAGACTCGAAAGAGCCCTTTCAAGGTTCACTTTCCTAAATTCTAATGATGACGACTACACGACTTTACTTCTACTATGAACATTAGAGTAAATAAATACCCATAAAAACCACTCGAAAAAAAGAAAAACCATAAATAATCGTGACGATCGACCGTAGGTTCCTCCTATTTCTGTCGCTTTCACGTTTTTCTTTTTCTTCGTTTTCTCCTTTTATTTCAATTGTGTCTGGCCTTGACATCTATCTCTGCTTAAGTTCGAATTCATTCATTCTAATCAGCTACCCAGGTTGGAACATTGAAGAGGATTCGCTGAGGCCAGGTGCCAAGAAAACACCCAAAGTAAACACGTGCATACTTTACGACTCGCTGCAAGCTGCATGAGCAGTCCTGTATCGTTACGACCAACAGCAGCACGCATATGCGTGCTAGGACTACTTCACGAAACAGCTGTATGTCAATGTACGTGGTCTATCAGAAAGTTGGAAGGCGGGAGTGACAGAAATGAAATGTGCATGTACGCAGTTCCAGACGACAGAAGAGAAGCCGTTTAATGAGCTTCAGAATCGTTCGTCTTCAAGTCATGTGTTTCTGAAGACAAGGAAGCTGAAGTTCATGTCCACTACAGGACATACTTGCCTGTATTCGCAAGATCGACGTTTCAGGGGTCCTCTAGAGGCAAGAACTATAGTCCGCTGCACCGATGGCGCTTGCCACACAACAACAGCAATACTCGCTCCCTAACGAGTGATCCACCCGTTGAGGAGCACAAGAATATACGAATTGGCGGTCGCAGAGTCTTTGGAGAATGATGCACCAGTTCTGGTAGCCGTACACATCTGACGTATACGCTGTCTTCCTTCCCTTATGTCCTCCCCTCCTTTGGCTAATGAGATTTGCTCCAGCGGCAGCGGCGGGGTTTCTCTTTGAACACACCGTTCAGCATCCTCTTTTATCCAGCTCAACTTTCCCTTCTGGCCTTCGGTCCCTCTTAGCGTCAGCAACCAAAGCACAAGGGTTCCTCCTCAACGTGCATTTCAAAGAAGAAATTAGCCACTGGACGCAGTGGAGCAACAGGAACAGAAGCAACACGCGAACGCGACATTATCATAATGGAGACCAGCAGAATGCAATTTTGCTGCACGTCCTTCCATTGCGCTCGAGTGACGGTAACGAACTTTGACAGTGTAGCCTTCTCTCACTCTGTCTGTTTAGCTTTTGCATCGCCCTTGCACTCGACTATTCAGCTGTGGTACCATGTTTTGTCTTCGCACTTACACTGCAATTTTTTTCTTTTTTTTTTTTGTCTCTCCCTTTTTATCTCATTGTCGTTCTTGTTATCTTCCCACTTTGCTGAAATGACGATAACCTGACGAGGCTCTCGTTCCTTTATCGTCACTGTCAAACCATCCGACTTGCACTCCTGCGCTTTCGTTGTATTACGCGATCTACGCGTCCTGTATGGAATATGTATTTTGGGAAGGTTCCACCAGTGCGTGTTTTGCAGCGTATACCAGGAATTGCTAGACATATCTCTGGCCCCAGTGGTTTATCGTGCTTGGTAAACGCTGACCAACCATAAATAGCGGGTGGATCTGCGCAGCGCATTTCACCTTCTGTCAGTTAAACTGGCCGAGAGACCAGCCAGATGCTCTTGGGCCCATATTGTTTTTCTCTTTCTCTTTTCCCTCCCCTGTGTCCCGCTCCCTTTTTATAGTTGTGTGTTTTCTTAGGTAGAAACAGAATACATACGTTTCTTGCACGGAGTTCACGCAGACTCCCCTGCTCTCCACGTCGTCATCACCAACATATTACGGACATAGAAGGCAATGTTTATTAGGCTTCCGTATTTAATGTCCGGCACGTGCACTGCGTTTTATATAGCAACGCAGTTATCCTTGATGTCTCCTTCCTTTCTTTCAGTCCTTACCCGGCCAAATACAACGTGCTCTCGAGACATATATGCAATAGCTACGTCATAACGTCAACCGAGAATGCTGGTGTCAGTGAACGGTGTTCTGACAACGGAACGGGATGTGAAATATTCTTTATCTTAGTTCGCCTGGATGTATATACGAGAATCGGGTTTCCCCCTCCATATCCGGCCGCAGTGGATTGTGTTGTGTCTGACACCAGAAACAACGGGGAACTTCAAAACAGATTTTAAAAAATATATCTCATTCTTCTTTCAAGGGACCCTATTTTCCAGGCTCACATTGCGTCAGGCCCGGTAGAAATATTTCAGAGCCTTCGCCGTCAAAACTAAACGCAGGTTTTCCGAACCGCAACAAAATACATAAATAAAGAACACGCTAACCACCCTGACAGCAGCACCACACGCTTCAACGTCACGGCGTCACCGTTAACAAGAACGGACTACTTGACAATAATGGTCGCCTGGCACAGCAGTGCTCTGTATTGCAAACTATAAGATGGGGCACACCTAGAAAGCCAATGGGGGTGTGTGTTGCCTTGTTGACTTGATAGATGAGTCACTCAATTGCGGACTCATCTTCCGTAACATTTAGCCCACTGTATTTGACCTAAATCCTTTTATGCGTTTGTATTGCAAACTGTATAAGATCTGGTCAGTCCAAGAGGGCTAATACGTTTGTATCGCGGACTGTATGGACTAACACGTTTAGGATTGTTTTGGAGCAGTTCTGTGGTACTCGGAAAGCGATTTGTTATGTTTTCTTTTTTAAATTCGTCAATGCCTTAGTCTTATATCGCATAAGAATCTTGCATTACGCAATCAGAACCAGAGCACGCAATATAGCCCTTTGTGCGCGATTGGATGGATGGATGGTGTCGTAAGAGAAGCGGGTGCAGTCTGCCTGCCAACAAGGCGGCATGTTGCACCCGTTGGATGAAGAGGGGTAGGGGAAGGGGGATGAAAAGAAAAAGAGAGAGAGAAGAGAAGAAGAATCAACTTGAACTTCGAAAGCGAAACCTATACAGCCTGAACTAACTCTCTTCTAAATGATAGAGGGCTGCCTGTAGAGCCTGCCTGCGACGACGGACGTTGGGCTCGATAACGCGAGGATAATATAATAATGAATATAATAGAATAATAATAATGCCTCTGGGCGAGGATGAAAAAATAAATATTCAAAAACAACTTTTACTATATTTTTCTGGCACGACAGGAGCGAGCGATATGTACCATGTACTTCAGGCGGATAAATATATATACATAGATAAACGAAGGTCGGTAGGAGATTGTTTGCACAAGGATTAGAACACAGCGACAGATGGTCAACATTGTGCACGGTTCCTCAAGAGTCGTCTAATAGGCTGGACTGACCTCAAGTACTTCAATTCGAATACGTCCAAGAAGTGGGAGTGGAGGAAAAAGAGTAAAATATACATATATATCTGAACGCAATCCGAACGTTCCGCGCAGAAGCAAACTGTCGTCTTAAGCGGGCAAATTAAAAAGTGAAAATAAACTGGTTGCGAAAAGGTCATGAGATTTGCCACAAGTATATGGATCAGCCTGCCACAGATTCAGGTTTTAAGCTACCCATTATGTGGCCATTTCTTTTGTAGGTACCGCAGACAGATCCCACCTGCTGCTTTTTACCAAGAAAGATATATCAGAAAGGAAAGCATTGTACACAGGAGTCCAATTACGGGTTACAGCCAACCTTTCTATACTGCTGCATCGGCGAGAGGTGTTAGTAGCAACGTCAGTGCAACATTGCATTATGTATTAGCACTCCGTCACGAACGAGGCTTGTTATATATCCTTAAGGGCCATCGAAATATATTTCGACATACGGTGTCCATATGAGAAGAGGGGCATGTTGGGATATCATTGTGCCAGACAACAAGTGCGGATCGACTGCAGAAATAATCAATCGACGAATTCACGAAGCCTAAGATCCATGAATGCATTTACGACAGATGAAGGCATACGAAGGCATATTTGCTAAGGCAACATCGGAAAAGAAGTTGATCCGCTTTACTCTCGTCACAAGAAGCATCAACACAACTCGCGAGATGCCTCGCTCCGGTCTAGTTAAGTTCCTTCATTGCCAAGAACATGTTCATTGACTATCATTGCTACTGATCGATAGAAGAACTCGTCGTCGTTAATTTTGTAGTGCCCTCTAACGTCAATAGACGTGCGCCTATAATAGACGACCACGTGGCCCAATAACACTTGTCAGAGAAACGAAAGACCTGAGAGCAACGTATGCAGCGCACGAAGAAGCCAAGTAGAGGGAATACAGATTGTCCCTACTTTTCATATATTCGCTAGATATAGAAACTTTCTGTTAGTGTGCGCCACCAGAAACATCTTGCCATGTCATAAAGCCACTTAGTAAAACATCTGATCGCATCGATCCTGTCATTGGTTCCGCTCGAAAAGCTTCTAAAAGTGAAGCCCGCATTTAGGGCCTGTATTCGTGAAAAATGAAACCGCATTGCGCTGCATCAACTCATTCATTTTGCACGGGTGTAAGAGCGAAAAGCTACTAACAGCCTGACATGCAGGAATAGTTCACGAGTTCTAGTCACAACGTAGTTTTCGTTTTTCGAAGGCACTGCGAAGTTAATCCTGCATCCCCACTACACTGCAGCTTTCTTCCTTTCATTCTCTCCTCTCTCTTTTCCTTTTCAGTCGCCATCGTTCATGTATCTGGCCCCCCTTCCTTCTGACACTCGGTAATTAGATTACAATACCAGTGACTGGCGATCAATGACGAACGACGTACAGCTGGCGAAGAATCACGCAGTGTTGTTGACAAACCACTGTTTGCAATGTGGGCGCAACAGTGTGCGTTACTGCTGTCATATGCTCCCTGTGTCATATATCTCATGTGTCATATTAAAACCAGTAAAAATGGACGCAAAGAAGCGCTGCACAGGGCATTGAACTCCAAGTTCCTTTTCTCTTTCTTTTTTTCAGCACTAATTGTTTCCAGGATAGACAGCTAATTAGTCATGTTATATTCAGGCGCTCTGGAAACGCACTGTATAACAGAACTTGCTGTACATGATGATCGTCGTACCAGTACATATTCTACCGCACGTTTTCTAGAGAGGAACTATAAAGCATCCGCGACATATCCTGATACATATATCGAGATGAGTAAAAAAATGCCAACGCAAGAGCCTCATGCTCGCGACCCTTTGCAACCATCGATATGACAGATAACCATTAAAGGTAGGCAGTGGGTAATTCAATAAAGCAGTAACTCGTGTCAATGCCCATAATGCATCCACAGGCCATCCACAACACTGGATAACATTTATAAAACAAGCCGCGTGTCCCATATACGAATTTATACCCTTAAAATATTCACAAGTGACCCTGTCATGCAGTCAGGAAAGACAAAAACGAATGGTGATAATAATAAAATTATATTGGCTCTTAATAGAGTGGTTGCTATATGCTGAGCTTTAAAACATGGGACTCCACACAGTACTCCATAAAACATGACTAAGGCATCCGACGGGCATTCCCAGGGATGTGTACCCGCGCCTGGCGCTCACCTGTGGCGCCCCGGTCTCTTACGTACATAACACCTATTTGGTACTTTGTACCCGCGGAAGAAAATCAAGCGTCGGTACTGTTAGGAGTAGAGTTAATAGACCGTCTCACCATATGGTATGCAGGATGAGCAGAAAAATGCCAGGCACAACGAAATCATCGGAACCGACGGACCAGCGCCGCTTGAAGACCACAATGCCGGGCATGTTTCGCACACAGCGATCACGACCAGCGTGTCGAACGGCGCATCGCTAAGCGACCTCCGTCAGGTGAAACGAGGATGACGCTAAGGGGAGCGTATCCCATGGCGTGAGCCGTACATCAGCGTCGGAGGCGGGAGACGACGACGACGCCATGACGCACCCTCGCCGGGAAGGGGAGGCAGAGGGCGCAGTCGGCCACCGCTGCGCGTTCGATCGGACTCGGGGTGGCAGAGGGAATGCTGGTTCGGGGGTTGTATGTGTGACTTGTCCGGCGGCAGGAAGGACTTTGCTTGATGTGGCCGATGGGGCGGCATTGTTGCTGTTTGAGCTATGTCATAGCTGGGGACTGGCGTCGCGAGATTTATTTTGCTTATATTTTTAATGATGTTTATATTTCTATGTTGAGAGCGAGTCAAGCTTTTATGTTGTCTGCGGACTGTTCGGGTAAAGACTGCAGATCTGAGAACGGGCAACATGTCAAATTCTTGCCAAAAGATCATTCGCACTTTTTATCAGGAAGAGTGAAACCTTCAGATATCGACTGCCAAAGCGCGCAAACGCGAAGAAGAAAGAAGCAAGACAACTTTGGATGTCGTTACACAGATTAAAAAACTACTAATAAAAATTCTCATAGAAATTATGAATTTACCTGAACAATGAAAAAAAAGAAACTACGAAATGACTCATGGACTTGTTTGGAAAAACACTTTTCAAACCACGATGCGGAATGAAATGCTTTACGTAAAGAATCAGTGACAGGTAAACCGGTTCTCGGTGTCAGACGTAAGAAATAGAAGGGAAACAAGTGCTCATAAAGATCCAAGCGCTCCACGGCAGCATTTGTCCTTCGCTTCAAGGCCACTTTAAGGAGCCGGTCTCACGTCTTACCACCGACCATTTTCTCCGAAGTCTGCCCATGACGCAACGTCTCCTCTTCTCTGCCATTCATAAAAACGAACGGTAACGCATTGAACGTCCACCCAGCGACGTCTACGTTATTTTCCAACCATTGGGCGTCTGCAAGTCTCTATATTGTTCGTGTGCTGCTCAAGAATCGTCAGCCTTTTCTTACGTGACGTGCGTAACATTCCGTGTGAGCCATTCTTTTCCAGATGGAAATCCTTCTTCCTAGTTCTTATATTTCGCGTTCTTTCTCTACTCTATTCAAGTGGTTTGTTCGGAAGATGATGATCAGTCCCGTAACTTCTAAGTACGCGTACACAGGGGGGCCTGTATGACCGTGTTGACCATGGCCCACAGTTAGGTTTACCCATAAATACGCTATTTCAGAAGCTGTAAGGAGCGACCTTGCCGGCACAGAGGAAGCAGATTGTGCATTCGACCTATGTATCGTTTCGGCCCAGGTATTCCTTCGGACGGAATTATCACATTGGCCAAGAGTCTCATTACGTTCGGCTTCTCATTTCGGCCGAAAGGTGCCACTGTGACCGACACGGTCGTGCTCTGGTGGATGTTGTACTGCCAGCAGTTCATTTATGAGTGCTGTGTCACTGGTTGAACGTTGTCAGTTTTCGAATCTGGTTGCCTAATTTCATTTTTCCGCAGACCAACAGCTGAAAGAAGGAGTTCGTAGGGAGATCAAAGAATGACCGACAAGAAAGTTTGTCAACGCCTCTTCAACCTTATTGCTCTTTGGCATACGGGTTAACCCCTATAGGGGTACGTTACTTAAACGTGTACTATGTAGCACGAGGCCTATAGGCCTATAGGCCTCGTGCTACATAGCGAAGGTACACGTTTATTTCATACGCGAACTTGAGTACCAGGCATATCGCGAAAATGGCAGCTATATGGAAAGTATGGTGAAGTGGCGGCCAAATGAGGAAGATTTTGGGCCATTCACTCGGCTGTATTTTAGACCATCGGTTTCCATGCTTTTTGCATCGCTAATCATGTAGTACTAGTATGCAACGTAAGAGCAGTGCAACGTAACGTAAAAACAACAATAGTCATAATAGATTATTATGATGTTTCACCACTCCTGGTACAGTACCCTACCCCATTACTGCGAAATGACTAAGTGAGGGTGAAATTAAGTATGAATGTGATGATCAGGGCTGGCGTTCAACTCGCTGGTTCTTCTCAGCGAGGCCGAAAGCGCTAGATGTCGTTTCCCGCTCGACCATTCGTCGAGAACCATTGAAGCATTGAAAGGATGAGCGCCCAGTCTGTCCATGGCACCTCTCAATGTCTGACGGCTAAATATAAAACGCCTACGGGACATCAGGATGTGTTCCATGCATGAATTACATATGAATCATGCATTTCATCGCAAACAGTCCGCACCCACATCAAGCACTTTTACTTAGAAAAACAGACGCGCAAGACTGTCTCCCTGTTGTATAACAGGGTTTTTCCTTGCTTAGCCTTTCCCTACACCACAGCCTGCCGTAATTTTTTCTGGGATTCCAGTTGCTTCTGAAGCCAGACAAGGACTTCTGTCCTTGTATATCGATATTAAGGACCAAAAGGTTCTTGGACAGCATTCCTTTTTGCGTCTATGAATGTAAGCATCAATACTAATGCACGATGTGATCATGTGAGGTGAGGTAAGACAAGGACATGACACCAGTTTTGACATCACAATAAGCAGGCTGCTGCTGAGGCGCTTTTATATACACACACGTTCATACACAAAGGCGTTGAGAGACGATAGCCACGTTCTTCAGGTGTCGGAGCTGTTTTTAGGATGGCTAGAATCGGTGGTGGAAAAAGAGATAGTTAAGGTACATTCCCTCTCTAAGTTCAATAGTAAAAACAATTGCAAAGGTTCATATTAAATTAAATTCAGCAGTACGATGGCTAAACGGCGAAGTTTCATCTACTACTATTTCTATTTTACGAAAGCGGAGACTTTATCGGGACCTGTGTCAGGCGAAGTTCTTCGTTTAAGACGCGCGGGACAGTAAAACGTACAATGTATACCAAATTTCAGGGTTCGCAATCATTCTCATTTAGGTTCAGAGTTGCAAGTGGAATCAGCTGTGTTTGACAAAAAGCAACTGGTGCACCACGTCCGCTGTTATAGTACTACAAACAGACGCACCAAGACAAAATTATGTTCCGCTAAATTTTGGCGCACTCAGTAAATGCATGCAACATTCAGAAACAACCAATTTACTTTGTCACGGGTTCCATTTAGCCGTAGAATCCACCAAACCCAAGACCACCAAAGCCGAGACCACCATATCCTCTCTTCAAGGCGTAGTAAGGAAAGGCGCGTTGGTTGTCAAAGTGGTAGCTGTGACCGACGCTGTAAGAGAGCGGGAAGCCGTAGCCATATCCACCATATAATCCGGCGGAAGCCAGGGCAACGACAAGGAGCACCACGAGAGAGAAGAGCTGTGAACAGAAAGTAAAGGCGTCTGAGGACTGGAAAGGGTACGACGGACCACTGTCCCTCTCGAATATCCAATTATGACCAGTGGGAGGGGTATTTTGTTTTCTCCCGCTGGTGGATAACATCCTGGGCATTGAGGAAGTGCAATCATGACCGAAGGGGCTTTGGTCAGCTGTATACGCTTCAGTTGCCATGGTAGCAAGAGAAATAAAGAAAGTCAGACTTCACTCGTGAATGATCTACACTATTTTCGAGCTCTCATGTGTACCAGTGCGTGCTCCAACGTGGGTGGCACAGAGGACAAGGCCTTATATACTATATAAAAAGGAAAACGATTACTTTACATTAGCTATGACCTTAGAGTTATGAAGATAAATAATGGCTTTCACTTGCAGAGTAATTGCTGCAATATCCCGTCTTTTCACTCCTGACCTCATTTTCCAATGATCCCACTTACAGACAATATCAGACCAAAACTCCGAGAGAACCTTCAAGGCGTATGAAGTTGTTTCGACTTTTTGTAAAACGTGTATAAAATCATACACATTTTCCCATCTATCATATACCCTCTACACGGGAGCTATTATGGCAGGCAAGCATGTGTCAGTTAAGACGCAAGCAAAGGGGAAACATTGCATTGCTCTCATCGAAAGAAGTAAGTCAACCGCTCAATGCTCGTTGACATAGTTCATGTACTCGCCAAGAAGGCGCGCAAGGTCCAAAAAGGCCCTCACGTATCCCACATTGCATCGAACGTAAACGGCAAATCCAACGTATCCAAGTAAGCTGTTCCCGGGTTGCATCTACTCACAGCAGCGTGCATCGTGAAGTTGTTTCTCGTACTGCCAGCAATATCCAGTGCGATGTAGAAAGCAGGCTCATGACGCTCTTATATACTAGGACCCCGCCCCAATTATGTCCAGGAAATGGCCGAATATCACGAAAACGTAAGAAAAACAACGTCTAAAATTAAGAACACTATTACGTTTACCTTGTACGTACAAAATACGCATGCGTTGTTTCCGGCTGGTAGCGCTTGAGGACCGGTAAGGTGAGCTTGATATCGTAATCGCACGCGTGACAGTTTCTTTGGTCAAGGTTCCCTCGCTCGTTGTCCCTGTTTAGATACTTTTCATGAACTACAGACTCTACAGTGTGGATTGTTCAGACATTATGGATATAATTTATGACACGTGGGTCCACAGAGACTGTGCTCATGGTATATTACGAAGTAAATGTACAGCCGTAGAAAGACAATAAAGAGAGAGAGAGAAAGAAGAAGAATGAAAAAGCGGACTGGACCACTACCATGAGACAGCATGTGACACCACCTCCACCAGAAGTGTACATGGCTTTAGTAGAGTCTCATATTGGTTATGCTATCGAAATATGCAGAACAGCACACGCTACTGAGCTACAACGCTCTATCTGTTACAGATACGTGCACCACGTATAATCCTTTGTCTACGATCTTACGAAACCAGCACATCTGCTTTTAGTGCTTCTTCCATTCACGATATCTTCAACCTTTTTAAATTCAAACTCTCCATTCTTGTACACAAATTATACCACGCCAGCCTACGCATCCATGACCTCCAAGTTACAAAGCACAGCGCTCTGTGCTCACTGTGAAGCAACCCCCAGGCTCTCTGTGTATCCAAACAGACTTCTTTATACACTCCGTAGCATACATTGGACCAAAAATATGGAATCCATTTCCTCTAGAAATCCGCTCCTTGACATGTCCTGTTTAAACTCACACTAAAGTCCCACTTTACTGCTGGTCAAGATAAATAGTATCATTTTGTTTTCATCTTTGACTATCTGCGTTTTGTGTGTGGTCAGACACAAATGCATTGTCTCATTCTCTAAGAGTTTGGTTGTCCCACGCATCGTGCATTCCCCCAAGATAACCTCTTCTTGCTTTGTATTCTCTTTCTCACATATTGGGACTGCTTGGCAGGTATAATCTCGCACTCCCAATTAAGATCTGTATACCTCAGTTGAAAAATAAATGAATAAAAAGAAAGATATTATGTCATAAAGAAAATGTCTTCTTCAGAAGAAGGGCACAAAACACAGATATCGAATTATCCTTTATACAAAACTCATTTATTTCTCAACTGTAAAACAATGTGTACAATGTAAAGGTCGCCACTGTCATCTTTGTTAGTCCTTCCATAGCCTGTAAAGAAATAAAATTCCTTCGGTTATCCCAACCCAGTAGGGATCTCTTAAGGGGACAAACCCAAGCCACCACTCGGTGTCGAGATTGCGAAGCACGAAATTCCGTTCAACACCTATTCCCGCGATGAGGAATACAGTTCAAGAAATTTATTTGTAGATGCAGAAGATTAGCCAATGGAACGTCGTTATTGTTGTTTTAAGCGTAAGTCTAGCTGTGAAAACAGATCAAGAAAACTAGCTAACTTAGAGACATGTCCAAAGTTCTAAATTCTCTTTTCTAAAATGGCTTTAAAAATTCTACTATGGCCCGAATGACGTACCCCATGTACCGTTCTATCTGTGATAGTCGCCGTGACCACCATGTCCATAGCCACCTTGTCCATAGCCACCATGTCCATAGCCACCTTGTCCATAGCCACCATGTCCATGTCCACCATGACCTCCGTATCCACCGTAACCTCCATATCCGCTATGACCGCCATAACCTCCATCTCCTCCATGTCCTCCACCTCCATATCCTCCGTGGCCGCCGTCATGGCCAGCTTTTTGGTTGTCCCATATATAAGTAGTAGCATGACTGTAGCCTCCGTGTCCATGACCATGACCGTGTCCATGACCATGACCATGTCCATGGTGTCCAGCCAGAGCCATAGCGGCCACAGCGAGCAAAGTGGCAACGAACAGCTGCGGAAATAATTCAAACCTCGTCCGTAAAAGCAGTCGAAACCAACGGACATGCTTGTAAGACACGTGGAAGAGCGGTACTCACCGTCTTGTACATGTCTGGTTGTTCCGTGACGAAGATATGATACTACACCTTCGTGGAAACCTGCCTTTTATACAGGGACCATGCCACCCACAGTCTCCCGGTCACGTGGGCTTAAACGCACCTATTAGAAAACGACCGATTGGCGCAAAGGCTCCAGAATTCCGATCACTGTCCGCTTAAACAGCGTTTGTGCCACATACAACAGCGCCTTCAAAACGAAAAAAACGCTGAAGTGTTTAAAACGTCGCACGGTCCATTGCACCAGAGACTGGAGCCACTTTGCGAGTAAAAATAAGAAAACTCTTCGTTCTTCGTCGGCACAAACGTTCAGAAAGTGTGGCCGAAAGAAATAGGCCGAAACATAGTACAAGAATTATTGATACCGTTATCTCGGGAAGTTTATACAGCATGCATGGGACAAGTAATGGCACACCGATCACGTATAGTCCTATATGGAGCATAATAAAACCGAGTTATAGCATTAGACGCGAGGGTTTTATTTGCTCGCTGCCAAAAGCGGCGTCACCACAACCATATTTCCTCTTGAAAGGGGTATGGCCAGTAACTTGTCAGTCCAATAAAACAATGTCTTGTATCAGGTAAAGAATGAAGAGGAACTTCGTAATTTCTGCGTCTTTGCGATAGCCTAAAAGAAACATGGCTACAAATGCATTGCAGGACTTTGGTCTACGAATGTGCTGTAAATACATTCAGTTCATGAATGTAATTGCTCAGCTTATTACCTTTAATTAATTGTTTATTTTTCATGGTTTTTCAAACTATACTTACAGGTGACGAAATTATTATATTTTTTTTTTTTGGGGGGGGACTTCAAGGTTGTTGGAGTAGGTGCTTCTACGTACACAGGAATATAACGATGACCATCTTTTGCTGTTACGAATGTTTCTGGAAGTCCAAGTCCATTGGAAAGAATATTCACATAGCCTGACGAGGTGGTGAGGCTGTATGGGTGTGTTGCCAAGCAGTCATTGTGGTGACGTCGGAAATCTGTTTGTGAATGAGAGCTAGGCTATAAATAAATACATAATTTTAATCTCTTATAGTTCAGGTTGTTCCAGAGACTAGCCGTGGTCAAAATGATGAATGCAATACCGGAAGGTCATCATGCGCTCATTAACTGAATCTCGGCTCCTCCAGTTTACTATTTAGTAGTATTAACTAGAACACGCTTTTTCTGTGTCTGTCAGTCGCTGTGTTCAATACTCGTGCCCGAACATGTGGGCATGACAACGCGTCTTGCGCAGGAGAAAGTGAATAAATCAGCTTATCGCTGAACGTCAGATGTAAAAGCTGTTTCCTTTCAGCACAACTGATTCTCGGAAGGCTGTGAACATGTGCGAGATGACGTACGATACCGCACACGCACTGCAATTGCCGATGTCAACAACAGAAAGATTGTGATGTGACTCGAGAAGACACGCAGTTGAGTGGCGGAGGAAATGTGCCAGAGAAAATTAATTTCGACAGGGAAAGTATTCTTCGCATTTTAATGAGTAAAATTAATATGATGACTACTACTTCGTACCAAACTCGTTTCTACGAGTGCGTTCAACACAATTTTTTGTTGGTTTGTTTGTTTTTGACGCTACTAGATAAAGAGGCTTCCAGTCTTAGATGACGTCCTGGGCAATTGCTTTTTTAGCTAATACATCCTCAGGCAGCCCAAAGCAATCTCAGATTTATATTGATGGGAGAGACTGCTAGGTTGTGTATCTATACGGGCAGCAATCCTGATCACTGTTCGAACAGCGTCGCTGTTTCCTTTTGCGACAAAATACGTACTGAGAACGGCAATGCTCTTGTACACGAACCTTTTTTAAGTACTGCTATAGATAGAGCGAGTGCCGCATCAGCGGTGTTCGACGACGGATCCTTGACTCAAGAGCTGCAGTTATCTGATATGAAACACGCTATATATAGGCATGTCACGTTTTAATGTTTGCAGAATACATGACGTTTAATGTCAGATCAGAACTCAGAAAAGAGAATCAATGCCTTAAATATATAACGATAACGAGCAATTGTCTAGAGGCTGGACAGCATTTGAATGCAACACGCAGGATTCGTTTTAATAGCTCGACCTCACCAGTAGTCGTAGCTAATCCTAAGCAAGCCAAAACTAAGTGTTGACGGCGAATATAAAGAAATAAGGGTGACAAGTGATGATTCATACATTTGTGCATAAGCTAGTCTTTAATTAAAGTGACGACCCGCCCGGTATCAAATAATAGCGAACTGCCAAAGTGATTTAATTCTAGTCCCAACGGGATGGGCCGCAACTTTGTTCACGAAGCAACATCCACCCCAGTAATGTGAGCGTGCGCACGCCGTCGCACCCTTGCCTTTTCCTTCTCGGTGCTACGAAAGACAAAATCAGCATTGCCGGGTGCTAGGCGAAAAGAAAGAAAAGGGCAATAATTTAGCCGAATGGCTTCCGGAATAAAACGTTGTTCTACGGCAGAACAAAAGGCCTCGTGTCCCCATTACACTCTGAAGGTACTGTATCGCACAGGAGTGCTGAGAGGCGCTTGAGGGCGGCAGCCTTCGATCGGGTAACCCACTGCAGCACCCTGTTGTCTGCTGCGTCACTGATGGTGGCTTGTTCGTCGTCAAAGCCTTCTGGAGAAAGCGGAGCCTGTGCATATTGTTAATTTTGTAGATTCACAGTAATAGATAGCAGCAGCCAGCGGCCCATCTTACAGTATACAAACAGCAGTGACAGACATGGTTAGCCCTCCTGGCCTGACCCATCTTAGTTTGCAATACATACAAACATCGCGTGAATAAGTGAAAGATTCAGTGAAGGAAAAGAAAAATGCAGTACAAAGCTAGGTTCATTTCGATAGCAGTGAAGTCACATCGTCAGTGCAACACCTATTAGGGCACCTCTGTGTACTTCGTGTGCTGCAAGTGCGTAGTAAAAACCAAAAGAAACTAAGTACTGTATTTTTTTTCTTCTTCTTCCTCTTAAGCTGTGGCTGAAGATACTTGGGATATTCTTCATGTGTGATAAGTGAAATAAGCGGCTAGACAGCTAAACATCAATATGTACTGAGACTAAAACGTCGCCCGGCAATCCGGCCTTCGAGGTGGCCCAGATTTGCAGACACTGTTTGCGAAATGGGACGAACTGTATTTTTTTCCTTTTCTTTCTTTATTTTCATCATCAACCTGAAGGTTTATATTTTTTCGGGTCACTGAGTACCATTTGGTCACACCCCAACCACATTTACGCACACATCCTGAAACCAAGTTTGAAACGAGGGACGTCCACGGTGCTTTCGCTCATGCTTCTAGTGGCTTGAAAAGGTTCATCTGCTCGCCCGCGGTTATTGCTTCGAGTGCCAAGGCGTGTGCCGACAGCGTTTAGCGAACACGGCGGTCATTTTGTTGCCTAGGTGGTTAGTTTTGGTTTCTGGCTGCAGTTCGCTCGCTCAGTGGCTACAGAATAATCTTTGCAAACAAGATACGTTTATGACATGAAAATATAGACTGGAACGTTCAATACCGTGTCAACGCTCTATAGATAATATGAACTAAAAAAAATCGAAAATTAAAAGGCAAAATCGCGATGGGCCGGTGACACCACTGTTAGGCTCCGTAATCTTGCACCCTGAAGGACACGTGACCTCGATGAATGAGAGCGCTAAGCAAAGTGTACCTCAAACATAACTTATACAGAAAAGCGATTGCAGTCCTGCGATTGACGTGACAATAGATGACTGGACCAGCTACGGCAATTAGTAAATTGATTGACACCACCACCCATAGTATGTCAAAATAAAAGGATATCACCATTGACGTGTGGGATCGGACGTACCAGTGCAGATACTGAACTGCGTCCGAAGTCATCATCAGACCATCAGAGAAACCTCTGGGGAAGCGCACGTCATGCACACCCACGCACGGTCTTGGAGGTGCCGTCATGGTTATTTTGCAGGGGCGCATATTTAAGATCAGATTACACATACAACATATTAAATAAAATTAGTTTTTGAGCTCGAGTTATTTTATTGCTCCTTTTTACTGCCCACAATGTATCGCTGTGAAAGATAAATTTCGAGATGTGCAACATTCTGACACGGCAGGTAATGCCAAATTTTAGAAAGCACAGCGTATCACGGATATGTTTGCAACGCTTGAACCAAACAGACGTCTTGAGTTAGCAGGGGGTCAAGAGACTCACTGAAAGATTCTACAAGAAGAAGACTGATGCATAATGCCCACTAAATACACACAGGAAAGGTTTCTCTAACATTTTTCAGCATAACACACACACTACACACAAAGAGAGACTCAGTCTGATTACATTTACATTTATTGCAGGCAACAAATGCAGGCATCAAATAAAACAGAGGGAGAACAGTTGTCAAATGTAGAAATAAATTAAAATGCACAAACATTTCACGACAGGCATTAAAAAAGTGACCCCCTGCAAGATCCTCTGCCCTGGAGCATGGTATGTACAATACAACAAGGTCTGCCGAGTGAAATGCGCTGGAATCTTTATACAGAGTATCGTACAAAAGTAAAAGCTATGAGCATAAACTCATCTTCTGTACAAATACTGTGTCAAATCCTCTATGCAACAAGGTGCACCGTCCTTCCCGCAAAATGTTCCCGTCGACTGCCAGTTCATCTTTCAACATCACTGAAGACTAAAACAAAGACAAGCACATATAAAATATTGCAAAGAATATATATCAAATGCATCGCTCACACTGATCTCGAGCATGCTTCAACATCTCGGTACATTGATCGCTGCGACTGTGGCGCTGCCCCCTTTTGTACAAATGGTATTTCATACCCAAACTGCCTGTACATGCCAAAATCATTACATTCACATGACTCACTGCAGGAAACAGCATTGTGGTTACTAAAAAAAAAGAAAGTAACAGCCATCATCACATTTAAGACCAAGAAATACTACTATGCTGCAAAATTTGTTTTGTTTTTTTGTTTTTTTCACCAATCAGCTTATGTAATGCATCAGGCAACATGAACCAAACAACACTGGTATGCATAAAAAAAAAACAAAAGGTAATATTGAAAAAGATGCAATGAATTTTAGTATGCTATTACTAT